>JBBPBX010041522.1:7642-28829 GCA_038048925.1 Garcialebias charrua
GACGTGCTGCCTGACGTCCCTTCTCCTGGATCGCTCTGTGCAGATGTGCCAGAATCACTCTGTGATGCCCCCCCTGCTCCTCCCCCACTTCTCGCTTGTTCTTGCAGCCTACAATAAATCATCCTAGCTTTCTCCCTGATCACAGACAAGCTCACGGGCACACGCCTTTGAGCCATGTCCTCAATCCAAAGCACCAGCAACCTCTCCATCTCCACAATCAAACCTGTCCTTTGCTTCGTTATTATGGTGGACCTCATGGGAGCCGAATCACGCACATGTTTTAAAATCCTCTCTCTGTCCGCCATTATCGTTCCCACCGTGGAACGCGCTAACTGTAGCTTCTCTCCGATTGCGCTCTGTGTCAACCCCTGCTCTGACATTTTTACTAATTTTCAGCTTGGTCTTTAGCGTTATCGTTTTCCTTGGTTTCTTACCCGCACCCACATCCGCTGACTTTCCAGATCTCTTGGGTCCTATTTTCAACAATAACAATAAGCTAACGCTAACTCGCTAAACTCGCTAAAGCTAATGCTAACTCTGTACGTACCTACCTGTATCTTCTTCAATCGCCGAAACTCAACCATGCGGGTCGAAATGGCGCGCCCCTTTACATACTACCGCACTACCTGTACGTATCCTTCCGCCGCCTTTTGTTTCGCCAGGTACAGTACGGCTGTGTATACTTCCGCCGGCCGCCCAACCCCCCCTCCTCCCGCTAGCGGTAGTTTTCCACTGTCATCAGGGTGTTCGCGGGGTCTTGAAAGTTATTAAAAGTTAATAAATCAATTTAGGGAAAATTAAGGGTCTTGAAAAGTATTAAAAAGTCTTGAAAGCGATTTGATGAGGTATTATTATTTTTTTGCTGTTATTCTAGCTTTAAATAATTTGACAGCAAAAAGTATGTATGACTAATATTGGTTTTCCTCACCGCGGAGGATTCGGAAACTGCTTCGCAGAAATTTAGAGTGTCAGGTTACAACAGCCTTATAAGGTTAAAAAAAAAACTCTGCAGCGCGGAACAGGGGGAGGGAGAAGGCGGAAACAGATTAGAAGCTGTGTTTTCAAAGGGAATTAAGACAATTTTACAAATGACTGACGCAGAGAAAATTGTTCGACCAAGTCCTTTAAAATGTGGGAGCTCGACGCTTCATAAAAAATAAAAAATAAACTGCGCGACATGCAGGTTTCAAAAGTGACAACACGACACGGGAGAACAACGCTGATGAAACATAAACATGACGGAGTCGTAAAGTAACAGCAGCAGTAAGTCTACATTAAACCATTTGTTCTGTTTCACAGTGAGAAAACATAATGTCAATGTCTTTGCGCTGTATTGAACGCCTTTTTTATTTTTTGACTAGCCATCTTTTTTGTGTATGTCCTAATTATATTGGGATATGTTAATAAATGTATTTTTTCCTAAAGTCAAAAGACGTTAAAGAGCTAAGTTTTCCTTATGCTGTAGAGGAGAAAGAGCCCAGGTAATACACATTGTCTATAAAGTAAAATAGTTCAAATCAGTGATGTTATGAGTCTATCACTAAATCAGAAAACTGTAAAAAGCCCCTCCTAAATTCACTGTTGGTGGTTATTAAAATGTCACCTGTTCATTGGGTAAAGTTAATATTCTTATTTTTATATGTGCTGTTGAGTGTCACCATTGTTTAGTAAAATGGCATGTTGTGTTACAAATAAAACTAAATAAAAAAATTAACAAAGTAAAAGTCAATTGCACCCCTAAAGTCACTGATAAATTGTCACTTTAATTTAATTATCTTAGCCACAGGAGTGAGTTTAAAAACAGGATGATGTCTATATGAACTAGTTGAATGAGGTGTCTCTAAAATATCCTGATGCATGATCAATAATAATTTAATTTTTTTCAAATCTGTCCACAGGACCTGACATTATTTTGTTAGATGTCTCTAAAATAGTTATTGAATCAAGTGTTTACATGTAGGTAAACATAGATGTTTAACAACTTGTTAAAATACACCATAATGCAGGAAATGGCATCTACTTTTCAAAAATTTCTGGCAAAACATTTAAGAAATGAGTTTTTACTGTTAGTAAAATGTTCTGCTGTATTTGGCTTGCTGCTGTTGTTGTTTGTTAATTTTTTGGTTGACACAATCTTTCCTATTTACGTATGTCCTCATTAAATTAGGTTAGTAAATGACTTTTACCTGAAGCATGATAAAAAAAATTACAAAATCTTTCGGGGGGGGGTGGGGGGTTGGTGCAACGTTTGTCACCTTTTTCATCCCTTCTGAGTTTGCAGGTATGCTTTACGGCTAGGCCTATCTTGTGCGCATGCGTGGCTGCTTTATCTCCAAGTTGAGTCTGTGTGTTCGAGTAAGTTGCAGCAAGACCGTGAGACAATGGGTAAATGCAAGTTTTCTGACTCCTGGTTGGAGATGCCTGATTTTCAAGAATAGCTGAGGCCTGTCGCCTAGATTAACCGCAAGGCTTATTGTACATTTTGTAAAAAAACAAATTTAAAAAAAATGAGCGTAGTCTCGATGGGCATAAACGCCTTGAAGTCCCATATGATTGGAGCTAGATAAGAGAAAAGTTCTACAAGAGGTATGCGATTCTCTGCAAAAAGATGCAGATCAGTTGGCAGAGCAGGCAGAGGGAAAGTCAGGTTCTTTAATGGCCCAACTGATCACCAAGTCCAATGTCTTGAGAAGGAGACGTAAAGAAAAACTCAGTGAGCTGGTGCAAACTGAAGAGTTGCTGGAATGCAAAGCAACTGCACTGAGGCACATGTAATGATTACTGTGTTTATTTCTTATTCTCCATTGTTCAACCAAGTTACTTTAAAATAGCTACGAGTCTTGTTGTAACCTAAGCTATATTTTCTTAAACCTAGTCGTGGTTCAGTTTCTTCTTTTGAACTTTTTTCTTTCCACTGTATCTCAGTTCTGTTGTAGGTTTGAGATTCACGGATTTAATTGAAAACAACAGTAGTTTTGTAAATCAAAGATTTAACAAACCTTAACAAACCCCCTACTGTTAAGCTGTGATGTGTTTTGTCAATTTAAATAGAATGGTCATGTTATCTCAGGTATGTGTGGGGTTATTTCAGCTTCCAATTTGCATATGTTAGTGCGTGGCATGTCAGCCTGTATAAAACTTCTCTGTCTCACAGCTGCCATTCTGAATTGAAAAAGCCTTTTGGATACTGTAAAGGGTGAAACGTTTTCTGCAACAAATAAAGTCCAGTTGATCTTGTATTGAACGCTTTTTTTGATTTTATCATGTCCTGGACGACTGAGAATCTTCACCAGCAAATCAAAGATTTGTTGCTTAATAAAACAAAGTGACGATAAGGTCTTGAATTTATTTGGGAAGGTCTTGAAAAAGTCTTGAAAAGGTATTGAAATTAACTTCATTATTACTGCATATACGGTACCCTGGTCATGCGCCAACCCACAACAGCCAAAGTAATCCCCTCCCCCACCGTGTTCTAATGACGCACTTTTGCCGTAGCTCGATTCCATAATTCTAACGGGGCTCGTTCGCAAGTCCCCCATGTAGTATGCCATAGCTCGACTCCATACTTTAAACAGGGCTCGTTCGTAAGTCTCGCATCTAGTATGCCGTAGCTCGATTACATACTTTTCAACGTGGTTCGTTCGTAAGTCCTGTATTTTGTGCCGTATCTTGATGTCATTCTTTCAACGGGGCTCGTTCGTACATACCTGCAAACTCAGAAGGGATGAAAAAGGTGACAAACGTTGCGCCAACCCCCCCCCCCGAAAGATTTTGTAATTTTTTAACATGCTTCAGGTAAAAGTCATTTACTAACCTGATTTAATGAGAACATAAATAGGAAAGATTGTGTCAACCAAAAAAATTAACAACCAACAACAGCAGCAAGCCAAATACAGCAGAACATTTTGCTAACAATGCGCTGCTCCGAGTCAACAGATGCATTTAAAAACTTAAGACTTATCTCTTCAGACAGGCTTTTGGTTAATTTTGTACATTGATTTTAGAGTTTATGTTTTACCTTTTTGTATAGTACTTCTGTGATTTTATTTTTCCTTTAGGAAAAGCACTTTGTGACTCTCATGTCTGTGAAATGTGCTATATAAATAAAACTTACTTACTTATAGTAAAAACTCATTTCTTAAATGTTTTGCCAGAAATTTTTGAATAAAGTACTGTACTGTATTTGTCATTTTATTGTCACGTCTACAGCACCAAGTAGGCATTGGTGGGACTGCTCTGGAGTGGTTGGGGTCCTATCTGGCTGACAGAACATTTTCTGTAAAAATTGTTGGGTTTTAATCATTTTCTGATCCTTTGTCATGTGGCGTACCTCAAAGATAAATTTTAGGGCCTTTGCTTTTTTCTATATATCTGCTTCCTCTAGGATCTATTTTTAGAAAACATGGCATCTCATTTCACTGCTACGCTGATGATTGCCAAATCTATGTGCCTTTAAAGCGAGTTGATGCCTGGTCCATTAAACTTCTTTTATCATGTCTTGAGGATCTTAAAGCTTGGATGGCCCTGCATTTTAATGAAAAAAAGACTGAGGTACGTGTTTTTGGACCTAGTGGAGCTTGTTCGAGCCCTCCAGTTGACTTAGACCCCCTGACAAAGTACATAAAATCTACAGTTACAAATCTTGGTTTTAAGATGGACAGTGATTTTAAGCTCAATAGTCAAATAAGGGCCACAGTAAAGTCTGGTTTTTACCATTTGAGAAAATTGGCAAATGTGAAACCTATTTTTTCACGGAAACAGTTCGAAACTGTAATCCATGCCTTCCATTTCATCACGGCTGGATTACTGTAATTCTCTCTATCTTGGAGTCAGCCAGTCCTCACTTGCACGTCTGCAGCTGGTGCAAAATGCTGCTGCACGTCTTTTAACTGGAACACGCAAAAGAGAGCACATCACACCTGTCCTGGCTTCTCTCCACTGGCTGCCCGTGTATTTTAGAGTTCATTTTAAAATTCTCTTGTTTGTTTTTAAGGTTTTAAACAACCTTGCCCCCCCTTATTTGGCAGAGCTTCTACACCATTACACTCCATCCCGGTCACTCAGGTCTGCTGACCAGCTGCTCCTGGTCATTCCACGGAGTAAGAGGAAGCTTCGAGGAGACAGGGCCTTCTCTGTTAGTGCCCCTAAGTTATGGAACGCTCTGCCTTTACACATTCGACAGGCTCCCTCACTGTCCATTTTTAAAACCCGTTTGAAAACTCATCTATACTCATTGGCTTTCAACCCAACTGAGACTTGATTTTACTTCATTTTTATTGGTATTGATTTTACCTGTTTAACTTGTCATTTTATTGTATTTTAAATTGAGTTTTTAGTTCACTGTGTTTGTTTTGTAGCTCTGTTTTTATGCTTTCTTTTATCTTGTTTGTATCTGATGTTCAGCACTTTGTTTCAGCTGTGGCTGTGTTAAAGCGCTTTATAAATAAAGCTGATGATGATGATACTTGGAATTTTAAGTTGGAAGACAGAAGTTGATTGGTGCACCTGGACAGCAAAGGGTTATCATAAAGCCGATGCAGCAGGAGAAATGTGTGTGTGGCAGAGAAGGAGATCACCTGATCAGTTGCAGGAGGGAGCTTTCCCTGCTCTTGTGGGCTGTACACATGGTACAAAATAATTTAAAATAATTTATTTTAAATAAACATTCCATGGCTTATCCATCAATAAGCCAATTGTGTCATGTCTTTGAAAAACCGTGATACAGTATAGTGAATCCGCAATAAAGAAACCTCAAAGTAGCAGGGACTAATGTATATATTTATACTCTTTTGTATTTATTTATTTACTTGTTAGGCTTCTTGATTTGGGACCTGAGTCCGAATTTTGTACCATAAACCTGCAAATGTGAGCTGGTATGACAATTTAAAAAAAACATTGAATCCTTGAATGTCTGTCACCATCAGAGACTGAGGAGAATTCTTAAGGCTCTTGCAGAGCTGTGCGTTTGTCCGAGCGCCACGCGCGTGTGCTGCGCGTGGGCAGTTCACAGCAGAACTCGGCGTGAAGCTCCAGCGTTTTCGCTCCAAATACTTGATGTCATTTGAGCAGAAGCAGGGCAGAACGTTTACCTACAGGACAAATTGAGGTCGCTGATTGGTCATTTGCTGACACGCCTACTGAGTTCATTGACAGGTCGGGTGGGAGACAAAAAGGCAGAGGGCTGCGCAGCTTTGTTCTGTGTTTATATGTTAATAAAAGCTTCTAAAAAATAAAATTAAAACGGGGAGCGTTGCTCCTTCAGCCCACACAGCAGACCAGCACACCAAGAAATATTTAGAACATCGCGCAGCCACGTTGGACATGAGTTTAGTTCGCTCGTGACAAGTTCATTCATTCCTCTTCATCGGAGGAGGAAGTGAATGGTGACCGCTTCAAGCGATCACTTGACTTTTGGCAAAAAAACAAAAGAAAAGTTCAGATCAGCGATGAAGGAATTTAATACATTTGTGTCTCATACAAAACAGTCCGCCACCGGGCAGTTTATTGCGAGACAACGCGCGCGCGTGCGCGGTCGTAAAATTTGAGCTTGGCGCGTTCACGCCCTCGTTCAAAGGCTTGTGCAACGGCGCTCTCACGGCGTGGCGAGGCGCTCGGACAAACGCGGAGCTATGCCTGGCCCTTTAGTGTGTGAGTGGATATATATACAGTACTTGTAGTGGACATGACGAGGTCCCCTAAGATGCTCTTTACTGAATTCTCAGTAAACAGACATTTAGTCTTTGTTAGTTTGAATCAATTAACATATTCATTCACGAAGACTATTTCTATTCTTTGATTTTGTTCTAATACAAATATAATCAGAGCATCACCTGTGTTAGTCATGAGCAGTGTTGTATCTTTACAATATCTTTTATGATCACATATGTTATATGCTGTGTTATTCTTTAATGTGAAGCATTACTGTGTCACTTCTGCAAATGAAGGTGTCTAATAACTATGGCAAGGTTGAATTTTATGTCAAAATGTGCTTTTCAGATTTGTTTTAGAAGTGTTAAGATGCTAATCCAAGTATTTTACTACTGGAGACTATGCGTCTGCCTTTTTCCTAGACATTTCTTTCTGCTTCTGGCTTTAACCTTGAATCTTGATAACAGCAAGTGAACTCCTTGACTTGTCTCTAACTCCCTTCGACTGGTTCTTCTGAACCAATCGGAGAAGGACAAGTCACTGATCTCAGATCCTCTCTCAAAAAAGTTCCAAGCTTTGCTGGAACTTGCAGTTCCTGTAAGGAAGAGGAGATGTGAACTTTCTCTTTTAGCTGTCGGACGTTTGGTCAAGAGCCAAAGACCTTCGTTCTTCAGTAAGGACTAATAACATGCTGGTTATTAGTCCACTTCGAACGGAGCGTAAGCTCAGAACTTTGAATGAAATTCCTTTCTGGTATGTTATCTTGAGCCAAAACCATGACTGCCACGACTTCTGCCGACTAAAGCAAGTATCACCGATACTGAGAAGGTAAACACGTTTGGAGTCCAGCTTGGACTTGCAGGACCTAAGACCTGTTTACGTCCAAGGCTGATCACAGCTCTTTACCAGAACAGAGACGGACGTCTTAAGGTAAAGGAGCAGTTGTTTGCTTACTGGAGGTGTGATGATATCTTAGCTGGACGCGTATGGAAGAGTGTCATCTAGTTTTATAAATGCAAGATAAACTTCCCTTTTCCTCCTATTTCCTTCTCTCTTCATTCTAAGCTGGTAACTACATTTTTAAGCTAAAGAACCTTCAGATTAAGTATAGTCATCATTACTTATGTCTGTTGTTGCAATTTAAATGTGCTGACATGTTAAATTGCAAGAAAGGGAAATCTGTCAATCAGGTGTAATGGTGTTAATTTTAGTTGATTTATTTTAAATAAAAGGTATTGTCTTTTGGCATACCGACTAAAATCAACATCTCCTTGTCACTTAATGGCTTTATGGTTTATTTGTCCATCATAAATGATCACAGAAATATTGGGTAAACTGAAAAAGAAAAGAATCCGTAAAATACTATTCAATCTGAATAAGTAATTAAATAAGGTAAAGGGTGTCAGTTTAATACTGACCCCATAAATATCCTACATACTCTTTCCTTGTCTAAAGTAAAAAGGACAGAACCCACATTGTTACTCCTGGATCTGACTCGCTTCTCCAGTACCCTTGAATAGACCTTACCAGGGAGACTAAGGAGAGTGATGCCCCTATAATTGAAGCACACCCTCCTGTCTCCCTTTTTGAAGAGGCGAACTTCCACCCCAGTCTGTCAATCCAGTGGCACGGCACTGCCCCCAGTGTCCACGCAATGTTGCATAGGTGTGTCAACCAAGACAACCCCACAACATCCAGAACCTTAAGGATATGAGAGCGAATCTCATATAACCCCGGAGCCCTGCTGCCGTGTAGCTGTTTAACTATCTCGGCGACCTCAGCCACAGTTATGGACAGACCAACCCTGAAGTCCCCTGACTCCGCTTCCTCCATGTAAGACATGCCGTTGGGATTGAGAATGTCCGAGAAATATTCCTTCCACATTCCAACAACATCACTGGTTGAGGTTTCATCACCGTTTCATGTTTTCTTTGTATAGTATTTCTGTTATTATAGGTTTGTAATTGTGCTGTTGTGACAAAGCTGTCCTGTTTTGTGTGTGTTTATGTTAAGTATTGACTATATTGTGGACTTCTTTTGTCCTATTGTGAACTTTTTTTTTTTTGTGTGTGTCTTTTGTTTGTTTGTTTCAGCATTTTGTCGGCCGTTTGATCGGGAAACAGGGCAGGTATGTGAGTTTCCTGAAGCAGAGCTCTGGTGCAAAGATCTACATTTCCACTTTGCCTTACACACAGGAGTTCCAGATCTGTCATATTGAGGGTGAGTCTGTAATGTGACATTTCATACAAATTAATTTGTTTAGAAAAAGAGAGAGCGCCAATTCACATCAATATAAGAGGAAAAATGACACTGCTGCTTTGACAGGAGAAACATTTCTTTCATTTGGAACCTGAATTTCATTCTCTGTGTCCAGGAGTGCAGCAACAGGTGGACAAAGCACTTTCGCTTATTGGAAAGAAGTTTAAAGACCTGGACCTTACCAACCTGTATGCCCCTCCACCACCCCCACTTACTCTGCCGTCACTTCCCATGACGTCCTGGGTAAGAAGGAGTTTGTCAAAACTCAAAACACACTGTTTTCAGAATGTAAAACAATATAGAATTTAAAAATGCTGTCCTAAAAAAAACTTCGGAGTCAGATTCTTTAGTCATTTGCACCACATGTGGTACATGTGATGAAACGAGATTATGTACACAGGGTCCCATTTACATCCAACATAAAATGTAAAAGAGAAACAGTAATAACATCTAAGATATGAACTTAGAAAAACATCAACTAAAAATACACTAGACACTAATAGCATAAAAACATTACTTCAAACAGCAGCACGAGTACCTCACGTGAAAATTTCTTTGAATCCTTCCTGTTAAAATTTCTTTTAAAACAACTCAAAGTATTTATTCTGATATATCGTACTTTCCAGTCTATAAGCCGCTACTGTTTTCACAGGCTTTGAACTCCGCGGCTTATACAGTGCTGCAGCTAATTTATGGATTTTTTTTACGGGCTAATGAGCTTCCTGCCACCAAATTTTTTTAGCAGTGCTTTACCCGGGCACTCACATAGCTGCCCAATATATGTCTTTCTTGGGGATGGGTCCTCGTGACTGAATGAGACTTTTTTTTCTTTCTTTTTACTCCATGAGACTACTTGTATAATTAAAGGGGAAAAAAATCTGACCTATGAAATTAACGAACAAGTCACAGCCAAACCCATGAAACGGGGAGGGGTGGAGGGAACGGGGACATGGATTTTATCTTATATTGTTTTTATAGTAATTTAAAGTAAACGTTAAAAGTCTATGAATTTGAGTAATCCCTCAGCCCTAGTGTGAAACCCAGTCATGTGACTTTCTCTTCTTTAGCTCCTGCTTCCCAGTGGAGTGACGGTTGAAGTCATTGTGGTTAACATCGTGTCAGCTGGACACATTTTTGTCCAACAGCACACCCACCCAACCTACCATGCTCTCCGAAGTCTGGACCAGCAGATGTTTCTGTGCTACTCCCAGTCCGGTACCCCCGCCTTGCCGTCACCTGCTGAAGGTATCCTTTTTTTTATTTTTTTCATTTTTTTCCCCAATAATTTCTAAATGAGTGGTCTGCTATTAAAGATGGATTCCACCAGATGGAGTATTTCAAGAAGCTGGAAACTTTTCAGTTCTTAAAGCTGCACTTTGCAGTTTTTGTAGAACGCAGCACTTAGAAAAAATTTCAACAGGTAAAGCATTCTGGTCCCTCCCCACTCAGAGCCATATGGCTCTGCTCCCCCTTGCTCTCGCTGCAGCCTCCTTAGCTCCGTCTCCACTACATGTCCTGTGGCAGCCGCTGCGAAGTTCTGTGATTATATGTTAATAAAACGTTCTAAAAAATAAAATAAAAACATGGAGCGCTGGTCCAGCACACCAGAACACCATGAAATCTGCTGAGCCTCGCGCAGCCACGTTGAACCCGAGTTTAATTCGCTCGTGACAAATTCATTCATTTCCTCATTTCAGTCATGGAGTCAGTGGAAGAGGAAGCGATCACTTGACTTTTGGCAAAAAACAAAAGAAAAGTCCAGATCAGGGATGAAGAAGGGGAATTTAATACATTTGTGTCACATACAAAACAGTTTTGCATCGCTTTGCAATACTTTGAACGAGAACCTGCGCGGCCGCGGTGGCTAGGACGGGGGGGAGCGCGGGTTAGGAGCGTGAGAAGTGAGAAGCTCTGTTTTTATTGGCTGGTTAACGGCGGGTCACTATGGCTTTTTAGAAATGCTTATTTACCACCTGGAGAAGCAAGTATAGTTTTTTTCAGAGATTACTTTGTCTAACATCAGTCTGTCAGGAGATAGTGACGGAGTGAAGAAATATGTTAAACATATATTTTTAGAAAACTTACAGACTGCACTACAGAAACTGCAGACTGCAGCTTTAACAGCCTTTAAGCCAGTTCCTTGTATTTTTTTTTCTTTGTTTTCTTTTGTTTAGTTTTCATGCTGGAGAACTTTTGACCTCTCATCATAAAGTAGTCATCAGATATGAATTTTGTGCATCATGTTCAGGTGTTTATCGTAAAATTTGAATATCATGAAAAAGTTTATTTATTTCAGTACGGTAATTCCATTCAAAAAGTGAAACTTTTATATTATATTAATCCATTACATGGGGAGGAGGTCCTGCCCCAAGTGGAGGAGTTTAAATATCTTGGGGTCTTGTTTACAAATTAGGGAAAAATTGAGCGTGAGATCGATAGGCGGATAGGTGTGGCGTCTGCAGTGATGCGAGCGCTGTACTGGTCTGTCATGGTGAAGAGAGAGCTGAGTCAAAAGGCAAAGCTCTCAATTCCCCAGTCAATCTACGTTCCTACCCTCATCTATGGTCATGAGCTTTGGGTTGTGACCGAAAGAACGAGGTCTCTTATACAAGCAGCCGAAATGAGTTTTCTCCGCAGGGTGTCTGGGCTCTCCCTTAGAGATGGGGTGAGAAGCTCGGTCATCCGGGAAGGACTCAGAGTAGAGCCGCTGCTTCTCTATGTTGAGGAGCCAGTTAAGGTGGCTCCGGTATTTGGTTAGGATGCCTCCTGGACGCCTCCCTGGTGAGGTGTTTTGGACATGTCCCACTGGGAGAAGACCCTGGACACGCTGGAAGGACTATGTTTCTCGGCTGGCCTGGGAACGCCTCGAGATTCCCCCGGAGGAGTTGGCCCAAGTGGCTGAGGAGAGGGAAGTCTGGGCCTCCCTACTTATGCTGCTACCCCGGCCACCCGTCACTTGTGGCCACTCATGTCGGTCCACTCTCTTCCGAAATGTCCAAATTAGAATGACCATACAAACGAAACGTGCCTGAGACGATCCCCGAGATCTAGTCCATTTAGCCAAAAGTCTGGATTCTCGAGACATGAACCAAGCCATCATGTAATGCAGGCAGCCTGACCAGGTCCAGATTAGCCATCGACGTCTTCCTTGTGTGTTGATAGACCAGGAACCAGCCGAATCCAAAAAGCAGGAACCAGTTATCATAAATTCAATTAAATATGCGTCCTTAAGATCCACAGATGACAGCAGAGATAGACAGGATATTTAGATCATTTGACCTACCAGTTTTTTGCTTCTTATGGCTTATTGTATCCAGAGCATAATTAGTGATTGTGTTCCAATCTCCAGCACAAATAAGAACTCCTTCACTAAATGAGATAATGGTGTCAAAGAGCGTTTTTAAGAAGGTTCTGTCACTCTCTGGTGGTACATATATATTAACAATCGTGACAATGACATTATCAATCCTTCCCTTTATAATAACAAATCTACCCTCTTTGTCACCCTTCTCAGATATCAGTTCAAAGTTCAGTGAGTTAGAAATTAAGGTGAGAACCCCCCTCTTTCTACTATTTCTAAAAGAGTGATTTGTACCCCATCTTTTTTCAATTTGGTTAAGGCCCTTTTTCTTTTAACTGCACTATTCAATCCATTCAAGGAAGCAACGTTTAAATTATATGACAGTAATGTAAAGAGTTATCTTGGCTGATTTGACCCCTGAAACCAGAACACGAACAGTAACAAAGTGAAACGATATCAAACTGACTTCCAAGGTGAGAAGAAATTCCCTCTTCTCACTCGTGACCTTGTTGGCAAGTCGAGGGTTAAACCTCTCAAGCTGAGAGTGCCTAAAAAAGACAGTAGAAGCGTCTTTAGGAAAAAACACGTCCATCCAATTAGTCCAACGTAAAAAACAATGTCCTCTCCCACGGAATAGTAAATCAGAGCCTACTCAAAATAGTGGTAAGTTGTGATGTGTTGTTTTGCCTGTTTTCACTCGGACATGCTCCTTTGGAAATCCTGCAGCTTGTTCCTCGCTCTCTGCGCCACCTTGGCACCGCTGTTACTCGCCGGTTGCCAGCCCAGCAACTCCCGGAGATGCGCGTCCGCTCCGAGATTGCCGTCAGCTGTCGCCGGTTCCTCCACCTGGATTCCGCGTTTTTCATCTCATTGTAGGCTTCCCGAGCACTGGAATATGTGCATACTCCCGATTCCCAGTGGATCCTCATGTTGGTAAACGGTGTTTGAAAGTGAATGCCTTTTACCTTGAGCACTTTCTTGATAGCGATATATTCTTTGCGCTTTTTCACTATCTCAGGTGCATAATCATGGTCGAAGTGAATATTTGAAGAGCCCACCTGGAATTTGTCTTTTTCCCACACTTCTCTTAAGATGTTTTCTTTTGTGGAAAATTCCAGAAAGTTGACGATAATAGCCCTCTGTGGTAAGTCGGAGGGGGATTTACTTGTCAGAGTGCGATGAGCGCGTTGTATTTTCAAATCAAGGTCCTCTGGTAGCTGTAGATGGCTTCTCAAGAGCGTCTCAATATACTATGCAGTAGAGTTCCCCTCCTGACCTTATGGCACCCCAAAGACACGCAAGTTGTTTCTTCTGGAGCGGGACTCTAAATCAAGCACTTTAAGCTGCGTTTTCCTCTGTTGTTCGATGCAGAGGCACAGCGCCTCGGTCGTTTCCTTAGCCCAATTCTCCACTTGGTGGATGCGGGTCTCCGCCTCGTCAACCCGCACTGCTAGGCCCTGTACCTCAGCGGCAATACTATCCAGCTTACCATTGATTTCATGTCCCAGATGGTCAAAGTTATGTTGTAGCTTTGCATTATCCCCTTCAAGACAATCTTCAAATCATCAATAGCCTTAAGTATTCCTTCTCAAAGTCAAAGTCAACTTTATTGTCAGAACTGCAATATGTACAGGACATACACAGGGCCGAAATTGCGTTTCTCTCAGTCCCTCGGTGCAACAGTAACCATCTAAACACTAAAACATTTAATAAACATAAGCATAAAATAGTAAAAAAAGTGTAACACTGTCCTGAGTTTTTTCACAATAGTATAAAAGTATGAAAATTTACACCAACACTGAAACACCAAACACCCCTAAAACACCAAACACCCAATGAACATAAGCATAAAATGAAATAATAAAAGTGTAATACAGTACTAGGGATGGGAATTGATAAGAAATTATCGATATCGATGCCTTTATCGATGTCATTTATCGATTCGATTCCTTATCAATTCTGTTATCGATTCTCATTTGGGTAATAAAATATAGTAAACCATTTGTATTCATAAAGAATTTAATGATCTTTCACCAAAACCAAAAATATATGTAGTATTCCTATTTGATGGTTTTATTGTTTATTAGGAATTTCCTAATAAACAATAAAACTTCATCAAAACAAACTAGTAATTTTTGTTCAGAAAAATTAACATATAGGCTTTCACACTTATTTAGTGTGTACAGTATTTTCTGGTGTATAGGTCGCACCTGTGTATAGGTCGCATTGTCCAATTATCACCAATACATAGAAAAAATCCCTAGATAGGTCGCGCCTGTGTATAGGTCGCACCTACGTTTAGCTCTGCTGCAAATGTCTGCCACAGGAGCGCACAGCAAGGCTTTTAAGAAGATTAACACTTAAAAACAAGTATTTGTTTGATAAAAATTATAGCAAATATATGTCTGAGCTGAACTTTTCCTTAATAAATGAACGTAATTGTGAAATGAGCTGGATTTAAAAATTTGTTTTGCCGAAAGTGATAACAAGCCATATATAGGTCGCACCTGTGTATAGGTCGCAGGCCTTGAAAAAAACCATAAAAAGGTGCGACCTATACACCGGAAAATACGGTAATTCAAATACCTCTGCTGTTGTTGCTGCGGCTGTCTGAGTGTTTTCTGACACAGCAGCTGCCCTGATCCTGTCCCAGATGTTATTCTCATCATCAATCAACATGGATTTAAATCTGGGGTCGATAACAGTCGCTTCTTCAAGGAACGCTTGGATACAGTCATCCTGAAATTTAAAATGGAGGAAAACAAAATTTAGGGAAAGGGAAGATAGTTTACTAAGTTTGGTGTAAATTATTATTACTAGTCATTATTTAACAAATTTACTTTGTAACGTTTGGAAAGATCATTCCAGATGTTTTCTTTAATACTCCTGCTGAAAGCAGAGTCATCTGCTTGCACGGTGTAATATTTTTCCAGCTTCTGGAGGATGGGAAGTATCTGACCACAGGTTGGAATAGAAACAGAAACAGAACTGAACTTGTTAAACTGACAACTTACAATTTGATATTTATCATTTAAATATTTTCTTACCGAAATTCGCGTGCTTCCACTGTTGTAAAAGGGTGCAAACCTTTCACCACAAATCTGGTAACAGATCGATGACATTCGTTTGTTCTTGCCTCAGTCATTTTATTTCTCCCTGCTTCCATGAAAGGAGAAGCTAACGTTGGTGTGCTAGCTCCACTCGTGCTAACACTAGACTCAGAACCAGCCAGACTCCGGCAACCCTCGTCAACTAAATGTTACAGGAGAGGGAGATTATTTATAAAATACAGTGGAAGCAGTATAGCTAAAAGGTAACAAGTGAAAGAATTTGACGTTACCTGCCTGTAACAACGGAGGTGGACGCTTTCTCTCCACTTCTCCTCCAAGCAGCGTGTTAAAAACGGTACATTTCTTCAAAGTCACCGCATGCTGAGTGGCGAAATGCTTCTACATGTTCGACGTATTTCCTCCCTTTATCGTAATGGACGCGTTGCATGCGTTACAAGTAGCCCTGGTCTCATCTTTTTTCGTGAAATGAAGCCAAACGCTTGAGCGCTTCCTCCGCAACGCCATTTTGAACATCATAGATATCATATATAGACACCACCACGCCACCACCACTCGGGCGCGGCGCATGTCTGTGATGTCAGCGCTTAAATACGTCACCACCAGGAGTCTGCAGAACCGATAAGCTAAATCGTTAAGACAAGCATCCTACAATTGACCTTTCGCAGAAGCCCCGCCCCCTTAGTTACTGTTGCTACGCCCGTCAAGCTTTCTGTAGCCGGTGAGTGTTAGCGTGTCATGACGGGGATAGCTTGTATACCAGTGCGTGTTAGTGACTCATTTTGGAGCAATACCAGCGCAATATAATTATGTATAATTACACTCTATATAATATGTATAATTACACTCTGAAAGCAGGAGAAATATACATTGAGTGGTTTAGGAGATATGAATGACTTTAGATGGAAGTAAAACCGATGCTAATTTTAAGCTATCGCGACCGTTTTGCATGTCTTAAAAAATTAATAAAAAATCGAATTTCATCTCAAATGTGCTGTACAGGCAATCGTTTAGTAAAAAAGCCATGTATAATTACACTCTGAAAGCAGGAAAAATATCCAATGAGTGGTTTAGGAGATATGAATGACTTTAGATGGAAGTAAAACCGATGCTAATTTTAAGCTATCGCGACCGTTTTGCATGTCTTAAAAAATTAATAAAAAATCGAATTTCATCTCAAATGTGCTATACAGGCAATCGTTTAGTAAAAAAGCCATGTATAATTACACTCTGAAAGCAGGAAGAATATCCAATGAGTGGTTTAGGAGATATGAATGACTTTAGATGGAAGTAAAACCGATGCTAATTTTAAGCTATCGCGACCGTTTTGCATGTCTTAAAAAATTAATAAAAAATCGAATTTCATCTCAAATGTGCTATACAGGCAATCGTTTAGTAAAAAAGCCATGTATAATTACACTCTGAAAGCAGGAAAAATATCCAATGAGTGGTTTAGGAGATATGAATGACTTTAGATGGAAGTAAAACCGATGCTAATTTTAAGCTATCGCGACCGTTTTGCATGTCTTAAAAAATTAATAAAAAATCGAATTTCATCTCAAATGTGCTATACAGGCAATCGTTTAGTAAAAAAGCCATGTATAATTACACTCTGAAAGCAGGAAGAATATCCAATGAGTGGTTTAGGAGATATGAATGACTTTAGATGGAAGTAAAACCGATGCTAATTTTAAGCTATCGCGACCGTTTTGCATGTCTTAAAAAATTAATAAAAAATCGAATTTCATCTCAAATGTGCTATACAGGCAATCGTTTAGTAAAAAAGCCATGTATAATTACACTCTGAAAGCAGGAAGAATATCCAATGAGTGGTTTAGGAGATATGAATGACTTTAGATGGAAGTAAAACCGATGCTAATTTTAAGCTATCGCGACCGTTTTGCATGTCTTAAAAAATTAATAAAAAATCGAATTTCATCTCAAATGTGCTATACAGGCAATCGTTTAGTAAAAAAGCCATGTATAATTACACTCTGAAAGCAGGAAGAATATCCAATGAGTGGTTTAGGAGATATGAATGACTTTAGATGGAAGTAAAACCGATGCTAATTTTAAGCTATCGCGACCGTTTTGCATGTCTTAAAAAATTAATAAAAAATCGAATTTCATCTCAAATGTGCTATACAGGCAATCGTTTAGTAGAAAAGCTAGTATTACTTCTAGAGCAGGACAGTCACAATGAATGTTTGTCTTACCTTTGAGCATACATACGAATGCTTGTTTATCTTCGAGACATTAAGCTGGGAGTGAGGCCTTCCACACTGTTTTATCCATTGTTGACACCGTTCCAGTTGTGTTTTCGGCTTTGGGAAGGGAAAAAACAAGACTCCACCAGACAAACTCTTGGGATACCTGCTGTCTGATTTACACAATCCATAGGCGCATCGCTTCACCATCTTGTAGAATGTCGGACCTAGCTTACATAGCCGGAGATGCTAGTGACGTGTGATTGGACAATGGCCGGTTGGGGGCGGGGTTTTGCGAAAGGTCAATTCCATGGAATTGGACTATTAAGAACCGGTTCTCTAATGCCTCTTATCAACAGGTCTGGTTCCTGTAAGGTCCCATTGTGGCTAGTTTGGGCCAGTTCCTATGGGACCGGTTTATTTCTGTATCCATGCGCGCATTAGGACCCCTTTGGTGGGCGTGAAGTTCTCCTGCAGTGGGCGGGTAGTTCTCCTGCAGTGGGTGGATCATTAATATCAACGCTTCTAACCAGCTGGTGGCGCTAGTGATACATTAAGCTCTTTACGAACCACCACTAACAATAGAAGAAGAAGAGCTGGGGAAAACAACACACAACAAAATGGATGACCTCGTTGCTTTTTTCAACGTTCTGCTTTGCCTGTTGCTTTTTCAAAGAGTAGAAGAACTGAGCAGAGTTGGGAGGGAAGCGATTTTCAATCACAGAAGACACGTTATTTTCAGGCGTCGAAGAGAACTTCTGTTCAGACGTTTAACAGCAATCCGAACCATGGAAAGGCTGCGTTTATCCACACAAAACACTGAACAGTCTGGAGCAAAGTAGAGTTTTTGAACGTTTAAATGAAGTTTCCATAGCATAGCATAGTTCATTACTTATTAATAAACTACATTACATTGGACTCTGGAAAAACCTTTTAGTGTTTATGCTTAACCTTGCAGCTTATTAAATTAAGCTATCGCACATTATCTCAACAATTGAAGTGATGTTTAGCAAGAGGAAGCTAGGCTTTTTTAACTTCGATTTGATCCTCTATCCATTAAAAAACTACATGATTTGAAAAACATGGCTATAGTGTTTTAAATTTAAATCCTGCTGTGCTCCATTTTACCAGTCAAACTCACGGAGATATTTTTTGACCTTGGGTAAACATGCTGCAGAAGCTGCTGGATCCACAGGATGGACATCAGGCCACAGGTGTTTGAGATGCTATGATGGAGAAACTCCTGAATGAGGATGATTATAAACAGATTACACAAATCCTACACCTTTATAACTGTACTGCTATGTAGATTGATTTACAAAACATGGAAATAATGTATTATGGCTACAATTTCCAGTACTCATTACAGAAAAAACAAAACAATAGAAAAGCTACTCCTTATTTGTAACTGTCACTAATCATCTGAGGACCTTTGTCAATTTAATGAAAAATAGTGTGTGTGTGTGTGATTCAAGTTATAAAGCTGTGCTTTGCCGTGAGCTTGGGTTATGGAGATTGACACATGCCGAACAATCTCCATTTTGCAAGCTTACAGAACGCCACAGCTTTATAACTTTATTCACACACTCCATTTTTCATTAAATTGACATTGCTCCTCAGATGATTAGCGAAATGTCTTCACTTCAAATGAAAGTCTTTTTTTTTTTATCCATTTTGGTTTGGATTTGACATGTAAAGGATAACATAGAATCTTCACCAGTGTCGTTATAGGTTAAAAAAAAACAAAGTTACTTTGCTTATCCTACACTATTGACTTACAACAAAAATGCTGTAAGCGCTTCACTTTTGAAGATAAGATGGAAGCACAACTTACAATTGTGTTTTTATTAGAAATTAAGGCATACAAAACAAGAAAAAACTTTTTTAAGGTTTAGAAATATACATCTCTCGTAACTTATCGGTTTGCCATGGAACGGGCAACCGTTTCCAGCACCCCAAGGAGCGCTTGATTGAAAGCAGCCCTCTGGTCAGCCTCCTGCCTTCGTTGTGCTGCTTCCTCTCTTCTTAAAGCCATTTCCTCCCTCAGAATGGCTTGCTCCTGCTCCCTCGCTGCGTCAGCTTGACGTTGACTCTCCGCAGCAGCGGCCTCACGTGCTTTTTGGGCTTCCTCGATGGTTAACCGGAAGTGTTCCTCTCGCTGTGCCCGGTTCTTCTCCTCCTGTTCAGTCTGAGCTGTAATAAAGCTTTCAGCTACAGTTGTCGCTTTGCGCTTTCTATGACCTAGATAGAACAAACAAGAAAATGGCTGTTAGACAATGAAGTACAGAATGATACAGTTTTTAAATACGTTATTGAAGTTTTAGTTCCTGCTAATTTTGAAAAAAGATCGTAACATCAGGAATATGATTCTCTTCATAAAGCAATCTTGCACCTTTATGGTGGTAAGCAAGTGGGTATAAACAAATGACATGTATTCTTTTTCAAGAGTTTGTGTGAATTTAGAAAAAGAACAAGGCCATCATAAAACAACAAAAAAAAACACACTGAATAATATGAATTATAAACTTGATGAATGAAAGTTAAAGTAATAAATGAATAATACATTTTAGCATTAACACAATTGAATAATTGATAATGTAGTTTTACTACATGTACGTTGTTTTACAAGAAAATAGTAAACACAACACAAAATTACTATCAACGTGATGTTAGACACGTTTGGTGCTGCTTCATACCTAGTAAGGGGTGTTGGGTGGGGCCTTTCTGCTGCGTGTTGACCGGCGGAGTGGATGTAGAATTCCTTGAAGCTGTACTTGGAGATTCAGTGGTCGGGGAAGGGTTTGAAGTGGGAAGGCTTGGAGAGTCAGAAACAGAATCTGAAGAGCCTTCTTCTTCTTCATGGACACTGTCTGCATCAAAAAAAGAGTGCAAAAACAGAAACAAAGTACAGTTAACATTGATGCCAAGTAATGACGACGTAACAGTGTGAGCCTCATTTGTTAAGATAGTGTATATACAGAATTTCTTGAATTAATTCTAATAGCTATTAATATAAATTTAATGCCATTACAATGTTTTTAATACTACTACAACACTGAGCTGGAACCATTGTATTTCAGTTCAGAGCAACTAATAGTAAAGTGATAAATTACTGTAATTTTCTTCCTAAAGTTTGGTAGTAAATGTAGTTTTATAACTATTTTTGTATGCTGGATACATCAAGTTGCTTCTTGCCTCAATAAAAAGCACTGACCTACTTGTTATTTAAATCTAACCCACGGCAAATAGTTATTTAACTTTTCACACACACAACATAACTCTAATGGCAAACAAAAAACTTGAAACTTGAAACCAGAATAGTTTAAAATAATTCATCATTGAACACATGCAAAATTCAAATAGAGGGGGGAAAATAATAACAGCTGTACTGTATATTTCTGCCTGTAAGTCTCTGTTTTTAACAAAATTTACATGCCCTGGGACTTATAGGCCAAAGTGACATATTTATCGAATTTTTCCCATATTTATAAACCATTTTTGGACAGATATAACCGTTTCCATTTAGACTAAACCAAAAACAGCTGCACCACCCCGGTGAATTTGACCATTAAAGTGCATTTATTAAGCAAATGATAGACTGACACGCAACTCTGCTATAATTTACAGCTAAGAAACAATTCTTTAGGAGCTTTTTTGTTGTTAAATTTAAGATAAACGAGCGCATGCCTTCTTCCTTGTTGTTG
>JBBPBX010041523.1:3988-15115 GCA_038048925.1 Garcialebias charrua
GGTGGAGCCCTTTAAGCCACGCCCTCTAAAGGGCGACAGCCTGCATGAAATATAATCACACAACGCAGTGTTCTGTTCACACAGATCAGAGGGCAGGTTTCTCTAAAGCTGACCAACGCTTATTTTAACTTTCGACAAACAAAAAAAAACAACTTTCGATGGAACACAGCGTTTTGCGCATGCGTCCGAATATGGCAAACTATGGCAAGCCGGACAAAGTTAGCTTATAACTTCGCTACTTCGCACTCGAAGAAAAGACTTTAAAGGTGGAGTCTGCAGTTTCTGTAGAACATCAGCACTTAGAAAAAATTTCAACAAGCAAAGCATTCTGATCCCTCCCCCTCAGAGCCATATATGGCACTGCCCCCTTGTGGTCTGTTAAAATTCAAATTCAAGCTCTGTTTTTATTGGCTGATTCGAAATTCAAGCTCGGTTTTTATTGGCTGGTTACAAACTTTGTTTTTATTGGCTGGAAAATGGCGGGTCACTTTTTCTTTTTAGAAATGCTTATTTACCACCTGGAGAAGCAAGGGGACAATATTTTTTTTTTAGTTTTTTTCAGAGATTACCTCTCTAACATCAATCTAGTGACAGAGTGAAGAAATATGTTAAAAATATATTGTTAGAAAAGTTACATATAGCAGCTTTAACACCACTTACGCACAGTTTTCAACACAAAAAAAAGTATTGATTAACTCAGACAACTTTGATTGTACACTTAAACTCCACTTATGTACAGTTTTAAACTAAAAAAAAGTAAAGATTAAATGTGACAACTCTGATTTTCTGCGGTTAGCCGGTAGAAGACAGATCCCTATCGTAGGTTAAATTTCTATCGTTTCTACCATATATCGTATATATTGCGCATCCCTAATGCACAGGAAGATTTTAACAAGATTAACACTTAAAAACAATTATCTGTTTGCTCGAAATTATAAAAAAGTTGTCTCACTTGAACTTTTCCTTAATAAATACACTTTGATGGTCAAATCAGCTGCATTTCAAAAGCCGATATGCTGAAGCAGGCACGCGCAGAGGGACGACTTGCTGTGCGTTTCTTCAAAATTTAACAAGATAACCACCTAAAATTATTTGTTTGCTCGACATTATAGTAAAGGTGTGTCTCAGTTGAACTTTCCCTTAATAAATGCACTTTAATGGTCAAATAAGCTGCATTTCTCCTGGGTGGCGCGGCAAAATGAAGCTGATTTGACATTTGCTCCAGGAGTTCCAGAGGGAGACAAAGGTGGCTTGGTATGGCAAGCCAAGTGTCTCAATAATAGCCACTTTTACCTATTAATGAGACACTTGGCTTGCCATATTAGTCAAGGGCCCTCTAGTGTCTGAAAATGGTAGTGTTTGTTCAATATTTTCCATGTCAGAGTGAATGATATTGTCAGATATCAGCCAAAAATTGGGTTATAAATATGTCACTTTGCTGTTTAAGTCACAGCCATGCTAATTTATGAAAGAAAAAAAAACTTTGACTTATACAACGAGTTATTAGCTAAAACAATGGAAGACAACTGAGTCAAGGAAAGGAACTTTGCTATTGTTGCTCTTAATGCAACTACTTTCAGGATTCTTGTATTGAACGCCTTTTTGATTTGATCATGTCCTGGACGACTGAGAATCTTCACCAGCATACTTTCAGGATTGTTTGTCCTGTCAAAGCTTGTCTTACCATACCACCTTTTTTAAATAAAGCACTTAAAACAGCAGCAAGACCAACCAAAATGCTGTACAGCAGAAACAAAACAAGCTGCCTATTCAGTTTAATTCAAAATACTTTATTAATCCTGAAGAGAAATTAATTGTTGTTTTAGCTCATCTTGGTTTCATTAAAGAGTTGCTCTAGATGCTGATGGCTTTGGGCAGGAAGGATCTCTTGTAGCAGTCTGTCCCACAGCGGATCTGAAGAAACTGGCTGTATATACTGATCCGTCCACCCAGGCACAGCAGACCTCTCAGTCCTCTTGGGCGGCAGGACTACCTGAATGCCAGGCAGAACTCCTCCCCGAGCGATGGCCATTTTTTCCAGCAGCCTGCCAAGCCCCTCATCACTGCAGACTTAACTGCAGGTGCCGGGGAACGATCTCAGTCCTCCCAATGTCACGAGCCGTGTTTCCCGCTACCTCCAAGATCTTGGCGGTCAGTCACTCGAGCACCGCCTCCAGGTAGATGGTAATGCATCCATGGTGCCTCCTTTTCAACTCATATGGGATTTGGGGTTGTAGTTTAGGTATTATTTGAGCTTTTGAGATGTTAATCAGCAGCTTCCAGTTTTAGAAAACCACCTTGTCGTTATGGTTACGCATCATAACAAATGTACAAAAGTGAAAAAGGTTTCAGTAGAAAACCCTTCCAGCTGCATAGCATCTGATACCAGAAGAAGTAATCATCCGAAAAAAGTGATTTAAATCCAGAAAAAAAGTAATTAAAGTTTTCAAAAGCAAAATCTCAGAATGAATGTAAGATTGCTACTCCAACATGCAGCCACCTTGAGCGGCGCAATTCTGTAACACCAAAGGACACAGCAGATGACACAGATGAAATACATAGATCCAAATAGGTAAAGATAAGAACTAAATTGCTAACATTATAGAATACAGACAAGTTAAAATCCTGTCTCACAGTGTCAAAAGCCAGGGAATAAAAGTGAGTTTTTAAACATGACTTAAAAACTGTGGGAGAGAGAGCCTACCTGACATGCAGGGGGAACTCAATCCACAGTTTTGGCCCTGCAACAGAGCCTTGTCTCCTCTGAGCTTAAAGGAGAAATGTAATCAAATCTGAAAAAATCGATATAACAAGAATTTCATATAGTAAACAACACACATAAACATACTTAGTATGCTTTTTTCAAGTCAGTAGCTTAAAGAAATAGTTTTTTACATTTTTCCTGCTACATGCCGAAGTGCAGTGATTTCTGTAGTAATTTTCTGGACGCACTTTTATGACACAATTAAGACCTCCTTTGCTATCTTACAATAACACTGAAGCTATAAACCCATCATTACTGTCCTCCTGTCTGCATTTAAAATGGAAGCAGAAGACTTTTTTGAATCTGAAGGATATCACTTTAGTTTGTCAAAAACAGTTTGGTGATTTAGTGCATTAATGGGCATTTCTATCCTGGAAATACGAATAGCCGTGCGTTAGCCGCCGCATGCTAACGTTAGCATGCTAGCGCCGTATGCTAACGTTAGCATGCTAGCGCCGTATGCTAACGTGGAAGTGGGGGTGTTGAAAATGTCCTGAAACAGTTACCAATGTCTTGTTAAGCTCTGTCTTCCCCAGAACATAGTAGGATCTAAAATGATTTTTAAAGATGAAGGAGCAAGTTGAAACATGCTCAATGTCTCCTTGCTAGCAGGCTCCATAGAGAGCTGCCTGGCTAACTAACTACGGTGGCCCTACACGGCCAAAATTCTACAGCGGCCGAATGCACAGGAGCGGTAAAAATACAATATAAAATTAAAAAAAAGTTTTAAAATCGATTTTGGGGCTTTTAGAATCGATTCTGAATCGCCAGGACTAAGAATCTTGATTCTTTAAAAATAGATTTTTTTTGCTGCATCCCTAATTGCTACACACTGAAACCTTTTTGTCCACAACTATATACACACACTAATATTACTGTATGAGGATACACACTGAAACCTTTTTGTCCACAACTAGATACACACACTAATATTACTGTATGAGGATACACACTGAAACCTTTTTGTCCACAACTAGATACACACACTAATATTACTGTATGAGGATGAACTCCAGTTGCACTGCCTATGTCATATTCAGGGGACGGAGAGCAGGCAGGAGGAGGGGGGTCAAAAACACCAGATGAGAATTTCTTCACTTTGCAAAGTCTAAATTTGAGTTAGGATGACATTTTTGACTTGTGAAAATTTCTCAACAAGCTTATTTTATGCTTTTCATTAGACTACTATTAGCTTAAAAACACTTTTCATTTCTCCTTTAAAACGGGTTCCTGGAACCAATGAAACATCTGGTCTGCTGACCTCAGAGAGCACTGTTGGACATATGGCTGCAGCAGATCAGTGAGATAGGAGGAGACAGAGCTGTTCAGAGGTTTAAAAACATACTGAAGGATTTTACTTCCGTATTTTCTTCTAATTTGTTCTTGAGCGATTGCACATTGTCAGAGAACGGAGCGTTCACACCCGGCAGTAAAATGCTTACATCAAAATGTGGTTTTGTTTTTTTACGACAAAATGTCATTTCCCTGCAGTTACACATCAGTGTTTCCTCTACCGTTCTCCAAAGAGGGCACCCCACCCTGTCAACAGAACCCACCCACCGTCAGCATTACCGTAACCTTGGGAAAACACTGCGCATGCAGCCATGTCACATTGCGTTGTCAGCTTGATCGAGGTCTGCTGGTGTTTTTCGAAAATTTACAATACACTCAGACATCTGAACTACATTTGATTTTTAACATAGTTCAGACCCGTTTATGTTGCATTTCTGCTTATTCTTAGTTATCACAGAAGGTCCAGTCCGCTCTAGAAACTCTGCTCGGATTAGTAAAATCCTCAGACATTTTTAATGATACAAGCTTTACAACTTTTAGCTGCAGGAGGAGGGGCAGCTGAATGTTCCAAGGATTGTTTTAATTGTCTTCAATCAGCCGGCAGCTGAACACCGAGACGTCCAGGTCATAACAGTGCTCCATCCAGCTGGCTCTCCTAAACACCAGATCTGTCACGAATAAAACTTTCATTAGCCGTGTTTCCATCAAGGTTTCTAGCTGCGCAATTTGAAATAGCGCAGCAGAAAAGCTTAATGGAAACGGCAAATTGCGAGGTTACTTCCTGAATTACGCTAAAAAGTTTTTACGCTCGCTTGAGGTGGTTTTTGGGATTTGAGATGCGCTAAACGACAAATGGAAACACATTTTCCGACTCATTTCTGACGTAGCGAAAATTCACGTCACGTGACGTTCAGCTGTTTCCGCTCCGGACAACATGTAACATCGCTAAAACTAGTTGGCATGACAGAATAAATACAACTCGCCCGATAGCAACACGTACCTGAAATATTCTCTCCATTTTGACGAGATGTGTGGCCGGGTTCAGTTTTCAACCGCTACTTCCTGTTTACTGTAGACATGCGCAGTGCTGACGTCTGACGTAATGACGCTGACGTCTGACGTAATGACGCTGTGCGCGGCTTGGTAGAAGCGCTTCAAGCCAGTAGATGGAAACACTTCTGATCTGCATTAATTTGTATTTACATATTTGCGAGGTAGCTCAAAATACGAAATGAAAATGGATGGAAACACAGCTAGTCTCCATGATTTATTTTGCTCAAACTCTCTGGACTTTCTGCTGCTGACGGAAACGTGGTTGAGACCAGGAGACAACAGCGCGTTTTCTGAGCTCTCCCCCTCTGGCTGCTCTTTCTTCAGCTCCCCACGCCTGTCAGGACGCGGTGGTGGTGTTGCCACTATCTATAAGGACAAATTTAAATGCAGACTTCTGCCCACTAACACTTACTCCTCCTTTGAACTTCAGATGTTTGTGATCGAGCTCACCCCTAAGGTTTTATGTGCAGTTGCCTATCGCCCACCTAAATACAATAAGGAATTCATTCAAGAATTCTCTGAATTCCTGGCTGACATTATTTCCACCTATACCAGTTTTTGTATTTGTGGAGATATGAATATTCATGTAAATTGTCCCACTGACTCACTGGCCTCTGAGTTTTTAAAGCTTTTGGATTCTTTTAACTTAACACAATCAGTTAATGCACCAACGCATCATCTTGGACATACTTTGGACCTTATTATTTCTCATGGACTGTCCATTTCTCACTGTGAAATTTCTGAGTCTGCCATCTCGGATCATTTCCCTATTTTTTTCCAATTTACAGCCCCACAACCGGCCAGGAGGCCTCTGGCTGCGGGTTGTCATCGCCGCTGTCTCACCTCAGCCAGTGCCGGACAGTTCACCACGGCTTTTATGGACTCACAGTTTTATTCAGTTGGTCCTGATGTTTCTCTGTGTCCCAAAGATTTTTTGTCACTGTTTTCTGAAACCTGCAGTGGGATCCTGGACTCTATTGCTCCAGTCAAGTTCAGACATCCTAAACACAGAGCTGAGCCTTGGCTGAAAAATCCTACTGCATGTAAACTCAGGAGGCAGTGCAGAAGAGCTGAAAGACAGTGGAAGCATGACAGGCAACATGATTCTTTGGTTTTATTAAGGAAAACTCTTGTTTTGCATCAGAGATCAGTTAATGATGCAAAATCACAATTTCTATCCAACGTCATCACAGTAGCCATTGCCCCAGGGTGTTATTTAATACAATCAACTCTGTTTTAAATCCACCCACCTCAGTCTTACCTGATGCCTCAGCCTCCACCTGTGAAAACTTTCTATCATTTTTTATTGATAAAGTTGCATCAGTTAGACAAGCCACAGGTGCACCTGCTACTTCTGTTTCTGAGTTTTCACCTATCTCTGCTGGTTCTGCTTTATTCGAACAGTTTGAACCAGTGTCATATTCCCTCTTGGACAAAATAGTTAAATCTGTTAAACCCACTAACTGCCCCACTGATTTTATCCCCACTAGATTATTGAAAGAGGTATTTAATATTATTGGTCCTTATCTTCTTGCTTTTTTCAATTCATGTCTGTCCCTTGGAGTTGTGCCTTCTGCTTTTAAACATGCAACAGTCCGCCCCCTTCTCAAAAAAACAAATCTTGATCCCTTGGTTTTATCTAATTTTAGACCCATTTCTAATTTACCCTTCCTCTCCAAAGTTTTAGAAAAAATCGTTCTTATGCAAATTCAGCCTTTTTTGGAAAAAAGCACACTCCTTGATGAATTTCAATCTGGTTTTAGATCCCGGCATAGCACAGAATCTGCATTACTGAGAGTCCATAACGACATAGCTCAGTCAGTTGACTCTGGATGCCCAGTAGCTCTGGTGCTTCTCGACCTCACAGCAGCCTTTGACACTGTGGACCACTCTGTCCTTCTGTCTCGCCTCCATGATTTTGTTGGGATTCGTGGCACGGCCCTGAAGTGGTTCACGTCCTATTTATCTGATAGGACTTTCTCTATCTTGCTCAATGGCTACTCTTCCTCTACAGCCCCTCTTCTGTGTGGGGTGCCCCAGGGTTCTATTTTGGGCCCTCTGCTCTTTTCCTTGTACCTGTTGCCACTTGGATCTATTATAAGACAACACAATGTCAACTTTCATTTTTATGCAGATGATTTGCAGATCTATTTACCATTAAGGCCTGGATCCAGTAACCCAATGTGTTCTCTCTTTGACTGCATCTCTGAAATCAAACATTGGCTAAACAATAACTTCCTATTTTTAAATGACAGTAAAACAGAATGGATTTTATTTGGTAACAAAGATGCAACTGGCCTGGGAAATGTGAATATTAACTTCAGTGACAGTGTGAAAAACCTCGGAGTGACCTTTGATAAGGCTTTACATTTTGATAAACAGATCGCCTCTGTTGTCCGGTCTGGCTTTTTTTATTTACGTCTTTTAAAAAAGGTCAAACCCTTTTTAAACCGTTGTGACTTGGAGAAGGCTGTTCATGCTTTTATCAGTTCTAGGCTCGATTATTGTAACGCTCTGTATGTTGGTGTGCCTCAGTCAACACTGAGCCGCCTCCAGCTTGTTCAGAATGCAGCAGCTCGCCTTTTAACCAACACTCCTAGATGGGACCACATCACACCTGTTTTATTCTCACTACATTGGCTTCCTGTCCGTTTTAGGATAGATTTTAAACTTTTATTATTTGTTTTTAAAGCTCTGAATGGCCTCGCTCCTACTTATATAACGGAGTTGTTAAGTTTCCCCGCCCGCTCCAGGTCTCTGAGGTCAGATAGCCAACTCTTGCTCTCTGTTCCACGGACAAAATATAAACGTTGGGGTGACCGTGCCTTTTCTGCGGCCGCACCTCGACTCTGGAATACACTCCCACTTGAGCTACGCCAGATTACTGAACTTGGCCCTTTTAAATCAAAGCTTAAGACTTTTTTATTCAGAGTCAGAGAGAGTCAGAGTCAGAGAGTCTTTATTGTCATTTGCACCGCATGTGGTACATGAGATGAAAACGAGATTATGTACACGAGGTCCCAGTTACATCCAACAACTGGGACCTCGTGTACATAATCTCGTAAACTGGCTTTTAGTAATTAAATATGTGGTGACATTTCTGGTTTTATTTTTGCTTTTATGTTGTGTTTTTCTTGATTTTTAATCTGTCTTTTTAAGTACTGCACTGTTTTTTGTTAAGCACTTTGGTCACCACCACCGTGGTTGTGTAAAGTGCTATATAAATGAATAAATGAAAATGAAATGAAATAACTTTAGGGTGGTTATGTTTAAGAAGCAGTTCTACAGTGGAGCACAGGACTGACTGTGTTAACAAACATACAGGTGAAAGGAGTCCAGTCTGTGTGAAAATGTTTCCTGTGCGTGTTGAGACACCAGTGTTAGTGTTGTTTAAATGCACTAAAATCACACCAGACAGATTTCATTACAACTGGGTATTTGTCTTTCCTAACCAAATCTGTTTCCCCCTAAACATTTGTCAGACAGAGAAATATTCTGACCATGCAATGTACACTTAAAGAAAATATATAGTATGAACTGTATTTTCATAAAAGCATTTCAGTTTTTTTACCTCCTAAAGGAGATTGATCAGTAAAAATCCAAATACAGTATTAATAAAGACATGACTTTTTATCCAACCTAAGAATGTAGATATTTTTATTTGATTCTTCCCATTGCTGACATAAGAAATATTTTACTTAAAAACATCTTAATTTCCCTCCTCCTGTCTCTCACACGACACCCCCCTTCTATAATTATCTACGTACTAATAACACAAACTCCCATTAGCGTTGCTCAATGTACGTCTTCAAAAGACAACAGTCTTTTTGTCGGCACATAACGATTCTCTGATCTCTTTATCTCTCTTTTGTCTCTGGCTCTGTTATTGTTGCATGCAAGTGCATTAATACAAGTTCATCAACATGCAAATTATCCCAAGGTGAATTTATCTATGCTAATGTGAGCGTGCATTCGTAGCATGCTTGCCGAGCCTAGATCTGAACAGAATGTCTGGAACTATTGCATTATAATTGGTTTAAAGGTTTCAATATGTTTAAAATATATATTTTTTATAGCATTAGTGGATGAGTCGCCATGCTTTTTAATGCATGACATTTGATCTGTGTATATTCTACTTGTAACTTCGGTAGGATTTTTTTTTCCTTGATGTTTTTCAAACGTGGCCCTTTCTTTCAAAACTTCACCCTGAGGTCCACTCTGGTGCCTGTTAACCTGACCTGAGGTCAGTTACACATTCTTTTCCCTGTCCTCCCACACAGTCTTCCACAGCCTTCACAAATCACCCCTCACTCAACACGCTGAGCCCTCCATGTTATTTTATGTATTTCAAGAGATTTACCGATGTCTTAACTGTTTTTTTTTGGGGGGGTGGGGGTTCAGTCTATCTTCCTGAACTGTGAAAGTTGTGTAACAGCCGTGGCGTCACTTATAATAAATAATAATAATGAATTTAATTTATAACACACTTTTCATTAACAAAAATCTCAAAGTGCTACAAAGTGCAACAAAATCCAAAATAAAACAAGTGATAATACAAGTAAAATCAATAATAATAACAACTAAGAACAAAGATAAAATCATGAGGAGGCAGCGTAAGCTTGTTTAAAAAAAAAAGGTCTTCAAGCCGGTTTTAAAGTCAACCAGTGACTGTGGAGCTCTCAGGTAGTCAGGGAGGGAGTTCCATAGGCGGACACTTGTTCCTTTGCTTTTAAAGAACGATTCAAAAAAAGATTGGACTTAGGAAATGCCATTCATTTCGCTTGTTAGGCTACTGGGGGCCAAGATGGTGTAGTGGCAGGAGAACCGACTTGGGACCCGAAGGACCCAGGTTCGAACCCCAGTCACGGCATAACTTGTGGTGTGTTTGAGCAGCACACCTCATCCCAATTGCTCTCCGGCGCGCTTTCTATAGCTGCCCACTGCCCCACCTGGTGGTGATTGGGTTAAATGCAGAGTCAAATTTCGTCTTGTATGGGAACATACACAGATGACAAAAATGTGACATTATTATTATTATTTTCTTTTCTGATAAACCCACCCATATTTGCAAATATGACCTTATTTTTGATGTTTGCTCACATACTGTAGTTTACACCCACTTGAATCTTTCTTTTTGTATAATGTGTATCGTGCCTTAAGTGGGCCACAAAGGGCCCTAAGAACCGTTGAAAAATGTCTAATTAGAAACACCAAAGTCCATGTTCAATAATCCAGGTAAACAGTCCAACAATGTTCAGTCAGGTCATCTGGACAGTTTTTTTTGTTTTGTTTCTTTCTGAGATGTTTCACACTCGAGAAGGCTTCATCAGTCTGAGGAAACACCAAACAAAACTGATTCTCCCCCAACAGCTTAATCCAAAGTGGAAAAAACAGTTATGTTGGTGCTAAGATGGTCTCTGGTGCATGCCCTCTCCGTTGTCAACAGTCATGTCAAACTGGTTCCAAACACCAAAGTCCATGCTCAATAATCCAGGTATAAAATCCAACAATGTTCAGTCAAAGTCGGGATTTCATACTTGGATTATTGAGCATGGACTTTGGTGTTTTGAACCAGTTTGACATGCCTATTGATGAGAGAGAGGGTGGGCACCAGAAACCATCTTATCATCAGCAAACTGTTTTTTCTTCACTCTGTGAGTGTGGTATTTATGGAATTTCAGTTTGTTTGTAACTCCTCAGACTGAAGAAGTCCTTCGGATGAAGTACGAAACGTCTCAGCGAAACAGAAACCGTCCAGGTGACCTTGAACATTATTGGATTTGTACCTGGATTTGTGAGCGTGGACTTTGGTGGTCCTAATTTTCATTTAAAGTTTTTACAACCTCTTTAGCTGTTTTGTTTGCTTGATGTTGACCAGTAATTTGACCCGTCTGAAACAAAACATGTCTCTTTATATCTGTCAGGAATAAGCAAAACATATCAAGTGTTGTGGTAAACTTCTATGGAGATGTTCTTGTTTATTTGTTTACTGAAATCCAGATTTTTTCCACCACCCC
>JBBPBX010041523.1:15260-28829 GCA_038048925.1 Garcialebias charrua
CTCACTGGAAATAGTTAAAAAAAAAAATCTGTTTTAAGATTTATTAAGTTTTTATTGCAGTTCTCAAACACTGCACAAGTGTTTAAAGGTGGTATCTCATTGGACTGAGACTGTTAAAGGCCAGATGGCAACTCAAAATTATGAGAACATCTCAGTCTTGCTGAAGTTTGAGCATTTTTAACCAGTTCGTGGTCACATTTTGAACAGAAAGTGTTTGAAATTCAAAGCCTAATTTTGCCACCACAGCCTGCTTTATTCTCACCTTGGCAAGAGAGATATATACAATTTAACATTTTAAGACGGCTTTTAAATAATGACAAGTGGATCTGAATCTGTTTTTCATTAGCTGTTATCTGTGGTTTTTAAATATGGACATTAGCCTTGAACATTTTGTCAGAGGAGAGCTTTCGTGCAGACGTCAAATTCTCAACAACGGGTTCAGGATTCCTCTGTAAACTCTAATATAAAACAAATCTTGTAGCTCAAATTTTTTGAACATGTCCAAAACATGTCCAAAACATGTCCAAGGTCTCATGGCTCCCTCATGAACACTGTTTGCCATCTTTTCACTTTATCTAGCCGTGCCAGATATCACAAAACTTCCCTTAAGGCAGTTTGCTCGTGATCAGTTGTTGGCAGTGTGCTTTGCTATATCTACAGTTTGATTTCAACAAAGTTCGTTAATTGTTACACTATGTGAAAGAAATACTTGATTAGGGCTGCATGACATTAGGAAAGCATGCAATGCAAGTTGAGATGATTTTAAATATTACGATGACTATATTAGTTGCAATAAACTCATATTTCCCTATGACGTTACCAAACACTCGGTGAATGTAAGCAAGTCCGTTTGACTAGCATGCAGCAAGTGTGTACGGTTTTAGAATTGTGCCGCTCAAGGTGGCAGCATGTTGGAGTAGCTCTGTTACTTTCATTCTGAGATGTTGTTTTTGAAATCTTTAATTCCTCTTTTTTTCTTGATGTAAATCATTTTTTTGGATGATTACTTCCTCTGGTATCAGATGCTGTGCAGCTGGAAAGATTTTTTACTGAAACATTTTTACTTTTGGGGCATTTGTTATGATGAATAATCATGACAAGGTGTTTTTTTAACGAGGAGCAGCTGCTTATCTCAAAAGCTCAAATACCTCAACTACAGCCCCAAATCCCAAATGAGTTGAAAAAGAGGCGCCATGGATGATTTCCCATCAACCTGGTGGTGGTGCTCAAGTACCTGACCACAGAGATCCTGCAGCTGGTGGGAAACATGGCTCGTGACATTAGGAGAACTGGGATCATCCCCCAGCACCTTCAGCTGTCTGTTCGGGGCGTCGAGGAGCCCGACATCACTCAGGGAGGAATTTTGCCCGGCATTTGCCAGTCCGGCTGCCCAGGAGGACCAAGAGGCCCGTTGGACCTGACAGCAAGCTGGATCCGGGTGGAATATCTGTGGCCAGATTCTTCAGATTCGCTACAGGAGATCCTTCCTGCTCACAGCTATCAGCATCCACAACTCTTGAATGAAACCAGGATAATGAGCTACGACAACACTTAATGTCCCTTTGGGATTAATAAAGTATTTTTTTATTTAATTTATTGCAAATGTTTAAGCGGTTACTGTGACAATTGGTCAATGTGTTGTTGTGCAGCTCTAACTTGAAACAGACATAAAATGCAGCATAGCGGAAGGTAATAAAAAAAAAGGGAAAGACTCTGTTGTAATTACGTTTTATCAGGGACAGTGTGAAGTCTGTTGGAATCGGCATCATCAGCAGAATCCTGAGAGCTGCTCGCTGTTGAGCCTCCAGCCTCCTACTGTCCACCAGCCGCCAGCTATGGTCCACTGCAGAGAGCCGGCACGGTTCTCTGGTCTAAGCGTTAGCCAGCACTGGGCAGGAGGACAGTACTCATCAGTCAATCATCGTCTATTAGACATGTCATGCTCAGCCTCCCCCAGCCCCCGAAACAACCCTACTCAGCACGCTCAGCACTCTGCCAGCTAACAGCAGCTCATGAGTAATAAGGTTCAACTTTTACAACTTCTGATCAGCTCTTTTTACTTTGTTTTTTTTATTTTTTATCAGCACCACACCAAACTTCCTCCTGACAATCAACCGCACGCCTCATAATGTGCACCTCTTTCTCTTGGTTTGTTGAAGTTGCTAATATTAAGAGAAGCAAGTTCATTAGTGTAATTTAACATTGTCTAAAGTCGTTGCGCTCCCTTCCTCTGTGTTTGGCAGCTAGCTAAGATCTGTCACCGTGATGCATGCACTGTTAATGAGCTTCCCTTGTTTATGCTTTTACAGCAGCATGTGATAATTAAACTGCAGAGAGGAGTGTGAAATAATAGCTTTGTGTTTACTTTGCGCCTTGCTCATGTGCCGCTGGAGTGTGCGTTTAATTGTTGAACACTCAGACTAAGGCAGAAAGGTGTCACTCAGGTGCTTTTTGTCTGTGAATGTAATAATGCATGTTGTCTTAGAAATATCTTGCGTGGTGTTTTGCCAATAAATGAGTTATTAAAGCTGCAGTTTTCAGTGTGTACGTGTATGCTTGTCAGTCAGTGCTGATTAAAAGGACAGAGTGTGTTAGAGCAGGATGCGGTACTTCCTCCCTAACTGGCTTTTCTCATAGATTCCCTGACAGCTCTGTAATTACAGCTCTATTAAGAGATGTCTGTGTGTGCGTGTGTGTGTGCGTGTAAGAAGCCGAATGAGTGTCATGAGTGTGATGACTATGAAATGAGTCGCTGAATACCGAGTGGTATTTTTTTAAATATTTTGTTATGCAAATAAGCATAAAGCAAAACATTGATCAAGAACAGAGAAAGGAACAAAGGCGGTCCTTCTCAGTGTCACAGCCCCGCACGCAGCCAGCTTTCAGCTGACATATTTGCCTCTTGCCAGCCCTCCCAGCGAGAATTCTGCCAGCATGCCATGATACTGACACTGACGTTTGAACCCCACACTGGGACCATATTGAGACCGCATGATGCAACATGAGGTCATCCCTGCGTGGTTCGTTTGGGAGCAAGGCCTAATCAGACCATGTTTTTGTGTGAGTTATAGGAAGGAGCAGGTAAAAGATAATGGATGGATGGATAGATGGATGGATGGATGGATGAATGGGATGGAATATGTACAAAATGTGAACTGTTAACATTTTTTCAAGCGCTTATCACACAACTAGCCCTGTCATGATTACAAATTTTGCTTAGCAATTAATTGTATTGGAAATGATTGCATAAATGATAGTTTGTAATTTGACAACAATTAGTAATGTCAAATTTTGGAAGAAATGTTTAATTTATTTAGAGTGCAGTACTTTTTTTGACCACCAGATGGCAGTATAAGCATTTTGAGCCAAAGAATGAACAGTGAGGGAGCGAGCAGCGTGTCTCTTTAAGAAAAATGGAAGGGAGGCCCCTTGATGTGACATGGGCTGTCTCTCCTTCCTTTTCTTCGGTTCTCAAAATGGCGGACGCTCGGTGTTGTTTGAGCTCTTTAGCATAGCGTTTTCCACGCAAAACGTTTTCCCGGAGAGAAACAACTTTTTACATAAAGACACAGGTTTCAACCATGAATTTTAAAAATTTTGACAAGACAGAGATTTTTTTTCCCTAGGTCGGCCTGTTAGCTTCTCAGCTTGGCTGCTTTTAACAATCCAAAAACGCGATTTTGGACAGCTAAAGCATACTTTAAAGAGAAAGGGAGGGGTCAGTGAAGTACACCGGAGTCGAGCCTTTTGTCATCCAGTGTCTTCAGTAGAAAGAGTCAGAAGAAACGATAAGGCCAATACCGGTAAATGAAAATTAGGTCAATAATTTTCATTTACCATGCAATTAATTGATTTATTGTTTATTGCGACAGGCCTACTCACAACCATCATGCAGCACAAAAGACTTGTTTTTGGTTCCCACAGGGAAATCTTTGCAAGTAATCAAGCACGTTATCGCCGTACAAACCTAGTAAAGATGAAAAAGAAAACGTCCACTATGTTTCAGAAAGTTGAAATTGTTTAGGCATTAAAATTCAATTCATTTTACTGTATATGGCCCCAAATCACAATACTGTATACAGTAACTTATCTAAGGGCACTGAACAGAAACATTCACATACTTTATAAATTCCAATTAGTAAAACTTATCTGTCTAATGAAGCCAGCAGACGCGTTGAGCCTTGATTTCGTCAGTCTCCCATCCTAAGCAAGCACAAAGGCAACAGTGGAAAGGAAAAACTCATAACAAGAAGAAACCTCCAGCAGAGTCAGGCTTGGGACAAGCAGCCGTCTGCTTCGACCGGCTGGGGTTTGAGAGGATGCGAAGGAGAAACGGACACAGAATGGCAGGTCCAGAACGGAGGCGAGCAAGTCCCTCTCTAGGAGGAAAGACAAAAAAAAAACATTAAGATAGAAATAATTATAAATACAAACTATTCATTTGATTAAATTAGGTAAATTTGTCCTCTAGTAGTCTAAGCCTATAGCAGCATAACAATACAACTTTAACTATAGGATTTATCAAAAAGGAAGTATTAAGCCCAGTCATAAAACTGGATAGTGTGTCGGTCTCATGTACAGAAACTGGAAGTTGGTTCCACAAGAGAGGAGCCTGAGAACTGAAAGATCTTCCTCCCGTTCTGATTTTGGAAACTCTGGGAATCGTGAGTAAGCCTGCAGCCTGAGAGCAAAGTGCTCTGTTAGGAAAATATGGAACAATAAGGAAGCTAAAACTGGAGACATATGATCTCTCCTACTAACTCTCATTACACAACAATGGGCTTCTTTTGTCTAAATACTACCGGTACTTCACTTTTCCAGAAGAGAAATTTGGATAAAACTTATCAAAGAAAGTATTGGATCCACATCTTCAACTGGTGACCTTTTTTCAGTGGTGGGATGTAACTAAGTACAAATACTTTGTTACTGTACTTAAGTATATTTTTCATGTATCTGTACTTTACTTAAGTAGAATTAAATGTGGGTACTTTTACTTTTACTGCACTACATTTTACATGAAGTATCTGTACTTTCTACTACACTACATTTCTATAATGTGTTGAGTTACAAGTTACATTCACGTTGCAACTTTTTGATTTGTCGTTAGTTTGAAAGTAACTGATGTTGAGAGGGGAGTTGGTCCATTGAATCACTGCAAAGTGGACAGGTAACATTAGACCTGCCTTCAAGAAGAGCTGGACCAATGATGTATATTCTTGTGTATAAGTCATTTAGCTGGGAGCACCCACAGCACCACTAACACACACAAAATGGATTCCACCACAAAGATTCATCCAGAAGATACACAACACCCATGGCTTTATTGAAATATTATTGAAAGACTGTTCAGTACAGCAGGACAGATTCTCTCTCCCTAAAGAGCCAGACATGGACTCAAAAACTTTGAAAACCAACTTCTTCTGAACTTGAACAAGAAATTCTTGCTGCAATATTAAAATGTGTCAGTTCATGGGATGTTAGGAGACAAGAGATTTCTCCAAATGTCTCGACACTCAGGTCCAAGTTTTGAAAATGTTGTCAGGAAGTTAAAGTATTGTTCATTGTTGATCCATTACAAGATTGACTAGACAATATTTTAACTAGAGTTGATGACAAACGAGTTGAAGTGATCTATTCCTTTGTTAGTTGTGTCTAATGCTCCTTTTTTCAAACAGACAACTTTTACTTAAATGTGTTTACTGCAGTTAAAATGACACATTGGTTTTATTTTGTGTTAAATAAAAACTTTCAAAGGTATAATCATTCCTCTTTCTTATTTTGCTTAATGGTATTTAACTCATCACTGAAATTCTGACACACAGAATCAAAAGTCCAAGTGTGAACTGTGTCACAGAGTAAACACAATAAAAACATGCATTATCTGCAGCATTGTTCATTAAAATGGCTCAACACTATTAATGTATTACAGAAAATATGCATACAGTACGCACACTTAATGGTATTGTAGACCATTGCATTAGTTAATACATTCAGCAAGTACTTTTACTTTAATACTTTAAGTATTTTTAAAAGCAAGTACTTATTTACTTTTACTTAAGTAAAAATATTAATATGGTACTTCTACTTTTACTAGAGTACATTTTTGTCTGTTTATTTGTACTTTTACTTAAGTACAGTGTTTGAGTACTTTCTCCACCACTGCCTTTTTTTAGTAAACCTAAACCATATTGAAGGTTTCAAGATGGCTGCCACAGTGCATTCGTCATGGCAAACACAAAAATGGCTAACTCAGCCACATTTACAAATCTTCAGCAAAGTTTTGGTGTATTTGAGTCAATCCTGAGATCTACTCGTGAGATCCATTAGATCACACAATATTTTATTTTAAACTATGGTCATGTGCATTTCTTCCCACTTTACCTGTTTGTTATTATTGCATATCTTGCAATACTCGAATAGAAAACCAAATCTTAAAAAAAAGACGAGGTGCCCTCCAAAAAAAAAATGTTTAGACGTTTATTGAATTTTTTTGTCAGTTTCGCAGTTGTTGATTTCTGACAGATTTACATCGTGTGGCAGGTTAGAGGGCTCCACAACACAATTTTTATCAGATACTAGCAAGGGCTCTGATGTCAAAAAAGTAATTAACGTGTTCTCTATGAATTTTCTATAAACACGAGTCCGTCCTCACCTCTGGATGCCATTGACCTACTTTATATGCACTCCAGTCTTCACCGGAGCGACATGCAATTTCTCTCGAGTGTTGGTACAATTCCACTTTCATTTCTCATCCTGGCTGCTATGAGGTTTTTCTGAGACAATTTGGATAGCTCTGTAATTACATTTCAATTATTAGGAAACAGCTGTGTGTATATGTGTGTGTGTGTGTGTGTGTGTGTTTGTGTGTAACACTGATGACAGCAGCTAGTAATGGAGAAGGGAAAGAATCTGGATCTTGTTATCGTCACTGTTGCGATATCTTTTTTTTCTCCCTCTAATAGACACCTCCATGTTTGATTTAAACAAAAAAAATGAAATAAATGCAGAAGTCTGTCTCTCTGTGTTACTTTGTCCCTCTTTATGTGTGATTTTTGTTGTTTTTGACAGAGTCTGTGCATCGCCACATGCAACATTACGAGGTGGAGTACCTGCAGTTCGCCTTCCGCTGGATGAACAACCTCCTGATGAGGGAGCTGCCGCTACGGTGCACCATCAGACTGTGGGACACCTATCAGGTGCAGTGACACACAAACACACAGCACGGCTACTCAGAGCTTTTGTTACCTTGTTTGCCATATTTCTCTCTATGAGACTGTAAGATATGTCTGTGAGAAGGAAACAGGTATTCCTGATGATGATGCCAATGATTGCTTCATAAGTGCTACTACTTTTGATTGTGCAGTCTGATGCAAAAGCATTTAAGGTGTTCAAACATGGCAGCTCATATTTATGTGAACGCTAATGAAACATTCTCTCTGTTGTGATCCATTCTTCTTCCTTACGTTTTTCAGCATTCTTTTGTTCCACAGTTTTTGTTAATTCAACAAATTTTAAATCAAAACATTCAGCTCGTTCAGGAGAAGGGTGCTACAACTTTTGGTATTGGTGCAACTTTAGCTTTTTGAAACATTTAGTCTTTTCTGCCTTTTTTCCCCCTCATAATGGCGGAATTAAGCTCATTTTACATCCTTCAACTCTTTAGATGATTTTACAACCTTTTACTGCTCCTTTCACGTTTTGTTCTGGTTCAGCTTCCTTGTACAAATAAAAAATGTAAAAAATCAGCTACCTTCAGCTAATTTCAGCTGTTTTACAGTTGTTTTCAATTCAGTTTATTTATATAGCGCCAAATCACATCAACGTTGTCTCAAAGCACTTTACAGGAACATTCACATACAGGGAGACTGCGACTTACGAACGAGTTCCGGACCTACAGGCCATTCGTAACCCAATTTTGACGTAAGTCGGGGACCACCCGAGCCTACACGTACATGTACATTACTGTACAGTTACCAAGCACTTCGCCTATCCTAACACAGTGTAGTGCATACCGGTAATTATCAAAAAACACATTTGGATAAAAAAAAGAATTTCTTACTTTGAGCTGGTCAAGCAGGCTCTGCGCCACGTTAGCATTAGCTGCTCCATAGCTGCGCACGTTAGCCCTCCGTTAGCTCGGTGTCGTCCCTCCAAAAAGGCTGTGCAGCTTTCTCCGTGTTTTAGCATGTTAGTTCGGTGTCCATCAAACATCTGAGGCTAAAAGGCAGACATCAGGCGAGCTAACGGCTGCAGCAGGCGTCTCCGCGGCCTGTCGGGTCCTGTCTCCGTGGAGCTAACGTTAGCATGTTAGGTGGTGGTTGTCCGGTCACATTAAGCTGTCTAATGCTTCACGCGTTCCACAGCGTCTTTTCCCTTCGTATAACCATCCAACCACAACCCCCCGTTCAGCTGGAGGTAATGTGTCGGCGCGAAGCAACCTCTGAACCAACACGGTACGGCTGATGAGCTAACAGAAGCTAAAAACATTGCGGCCGGAAACGGTCGGAAACTACCGGAAACTGCATAATTCGGCTTAAAAATATTATAAAAAATAATATTTAATAATAATACTTTATTTATAAAGCCATTAAAAAAAGGGGGGGGGGGGCAGATACTATAAGATTATTTCTTCTCTCTGCCTCCTTTCATTTTATGTCTTTTATATTACACGCTGTATGTTTAAACGTTGTTTTTTAATGATGTAAAAAGAATTAATTTAATAAAAAATAAAAATAATAATAAAAAAACACAGCTGCAACAAATTACGGTACACCTGAAATAAAGAACATTTAAACAAAAAAACAACAAAAAAAATTTTTCTTATTACTGTATTTTTATTAATTATGATGCGTGACGCAAGTCCGAGTTGCCGTAGGTCGAGGGCGCCGTAAGTCGCGGACTCCCTGTACTGTACTGTACATAGAAAAGCCAATTAGTAAAGTTTTCTATCTAAGGAAGCAGCAGACATGTTGAATCTTCACTTAGTCACAGTCTCCCATCTTGAGCAAGCACAAAGGCAATAGTGGAAAGGAAAAACTCCCTTTTAACAGGAAGAAACCTCCAGCAGAACCAGGCTCGGAACAAGCAGCCAGCTGCTTTGACCAGCTGGTTTGAGAGGACAGGAAGGAGAAACGGACTCAGACAGACACTTATTTCTGCTAATTTCAGCTTGTTATGCTCCTTTTAGATTATTTCTGAAAGTTCCAGCTTTTTCTGCTATTTCAGCTACTATTTAGCTCTTTTTTTGCCAACTTGATCTTTGCACTCCTTTCAACTTTTTTCAGTCTAATTTAGCAAAAATGTGCTCTCTCGACATCCTTCTGGTAATTTAAGCTCCTTTCTGCCCTTTTAGCTACATTTCTGCTGTTTTTGGCCAATTTCAGGTTGTTTTTCAGAGAATTTTCACTTTTTTGTGCTCATTTCTGTTTCTTTCAGCCTAACTGGGCAAATGTGTCCTTTCTTCTGCTAATTTAAGGTTGTTCTACCTTTTCAGCTACCTTTTTATAATTTTTACATTGTTTCATCTGTTTTCAGATAAATTAAAATACATTTTGTGGCATTTTTTTGCTACTTTCCACAGTTTAGCTAATTTTAGCTTTTTCTGCTTCTGTTTGTTTAACAGGAACACTTCTTTCTACCGTTTCAGCTCTTTTTTTGTTGCTAATTTCAGCTTTTTTAGCTGATTTCCTAACTTTGTGCTAATTTCTGCCTAAGTCAGCAAAAATGTGTTGTTTCTGCTTTCTTCTTCTAATTAAGGCTTGTTTTTCCATTTCAGCTACAGTTCAGCATTTTAGCAGATTTCAGCTCTTTTTGAGCAAATTCCTCAGCAATAACCATTCACACTGCCTTTTTGCAGGAAATGCAATTTCTCTAGTTGTTTTCTGTTGCAGCTTCACTGAGCTGCTAAGATGCAAAAACACCAATATTATCACATCTTATTTAGTGGAAAGTTGAAAAGATTCTTTAAAAACAAAGAAGGAATTGCGATTAACATTTATGGATGTTGAAATATAATCTAAAATTTAAATGCAGTAGAATTAAAAGCTTATTTTATAACGACATGAACCCCAGACATTTAATGTGTTGATGAGTGTATTATTTTACATTATAGCTTAAAACATTCTGTAAATTTAAAAAAAGAGACTGTTGGGGGCTGGTAATGTAATAAAAAAAAACTGGTGCCCATGTTTAAATGAGGTATTATGCATGCAATTAGTGGAAAATCTACTAATATTTATACAGTTTTCAACAAGGCTCTGGGCTAAAAGTGCCTGATTTTCTATATTTGCTACCTGCAATCGGCATAAAATATTCACTTTCTCCTGGTGGTGTATGCATCTAAAAAAACAAGGGAGAAAAAAGAATCTGCTTCCCTGTTGCCTTAACAAAAAAGGGCAGACATGTCAGAAAATGTATAAATCAACCTCTCCTTTAGTGAAGAGCTGCAGGTATTATTACGGTACATCTACATCTGAATTATGGTAAAAGTGTGTAGAATGCAGTTTTGTTTTACATTCAAAAACGGAGCCAGTTGAGGTGGCTCGGGCATCTGGTTAGGATGCCTCCTGGACGCCTCCCTGGTGAGGTGTTCCGGGCATGTCCCACCGGGAGGAGACCCAGAGGAAGACCCAGGACACGCTGGAGGGACTATGTTTCTCGGCTGGCCTGGGAACGCCTTGGGATTCCCCCAGAGGAGCTGCTCCAAGTGGCTGGGGAGAGGGAAGTCTGGGCCTCCCTACTTAGGCTGCTACCCCCGCGACCCGACCCCGGATAAGCGGAAGAAAATGGATGGATGAATTTATTTATTTGACAAATTTAACTTAACATGTTGCTTTGCAGTATTATATAAAATTTTAAAAAACGACAAGGGGTAATTTTACTGAAATTACTTTATTTAGTAAAGTATTCAGTCTCCAAGTATAAAAATAAAAAATAAAAATTATCTGTTATTTAGATTGAAAAAGTCTGTACAAAATAAAGATCACCAAAATCCACCACAAAAACTAAAGTGCAGGTGTAGTTTCCTAAAACAACTAAATAAAATGAAGCTTAAGATCTGTTGAGCATAAATGTAACCTACAACAAAATATGTTGCCTTTAAATGAGTTATAACTTCCAGAACTTGTAACAAGGTGATCAGCTGACCCTGAAGCTTGTTGGTGTTTCAGCATCATCTATTCATGCAGAAATTATTCCTTTCTCTGACTGATCTGTCTCTGATCATCTGCCTCTTGGTCCGTGGACCGACTGTGGAACTCAAGAGATAGTTGAGCAGTGCGTGTTTGTACTGACAGTTTAGAACGAGGGAGATGCAGTTGCTCAGAGCGGGGTGGGGGGGAGAGGGAGACAGTTGAGCTGTCTGTACCTGCAGTTTAGAGCTGGATGGAGAGAAGCTGAGACACACGTTGTTTGTTTTTAGCATTTTAGCTAGCTAGTATTGTGCATAACTAATTAGCGTTACACCAGTACAGACAGGTGGAGGGGGTGGGGTGGGGGGGGTGTAGTTCGGTTTGGTCGTTTGAAGCGCTTGGTTGTTAAGGGGTGGGTGTCCTGACGTATTACGTCAGGAAATTAGCATATCATTATATAACTTTTTTGCCCAGGCAAGCTTTTTTTTACCGGTATTACCGGGAACAATATGATATGGCCCAGCCCTACCTACCCCTAATCCAATGTAATGCCAATTTTCTCTGTCCTTTTATTAGTCAAATATTTTAATTTATTCCAGTCTGCTTTATTAAAGTTCCAGTTCTTTTTTACTTTTATACTGTTATTATTCAGTTTTATTCCAGGTGTTATTTTAATGGGATAGTGATCACTACTAGTTGTTGTATTTTTTATTAATGTCCTACCGACTAATTCCATCCATTGAGTTTGACACAAATGTTAAATCTATTACTGATCCCGCTCCTGACTTGCATTAATCCATGTTCCCATCCCATCATTAAGACATACAAGGTTTTTCATTTTTATTAATTCTCCAATAACTTTGGCACAATGAAAAGTAGTCTGTGTGCAGCTTATATAGCAGTGTAAATTTATTCTTCCCTCAAAATAACTCAATATACAGCCATTTATGTCCAAACCACCAGCAACAAAAGTGAGTACACCCCTAAGAGACTACACATCTAAATGTCCAAATTGAGCACTTCTGGTCATTTTCCTTCCAAAATGTCATGTGACTCTTTAGTGTTGCTAGGTCTGAGGTGTGTTCAGTTTTGTAGTACAGCTCTCACACTCTCATACTGGTCACTGAAAGTTCCATGGCACCTTATGGCAAAGAACTCTCTGTGCATCTTAAAAGACTAATTGTTGCACTATAAGAAGATGGCCAATGCTACAAGAGGATTGCCAACACCCTGAAGCTGAGTTGCAGCACAGTGGCCAAGATCATCCAGCTTTTTAACATACCAGCGTTCACTCAGAGCAGACCTCGCGTTGGTCGTCCAAAGAAGCTGAGTGCACGTGCTCAGCGTCACATCTAAATGATGTCTTTGAAAGAGAGGTCCAGGAGTGCTGTCAACATTGCTGCAGAGATTGAAGAGGTGGGGGGTCAGCCTGTCAGTGCTCAGACCATGAGCCATACACTACATGAAATTGGTCTGCATGGCTGTCATCCCAGAAGGAAGCCTCTTCTGAAGTCTGTACACAAGAAAGCCCGCAAACAGTTTGCTGAAGACATGTCAACAAAGGACATGGATTACTGGAACCATGTCCTATGGTCTGATGAGACCAAGATTAGTTTGTTTGGTTCAGATGGTCTCAAGCATGTGTGGCGGCAGTCAGGTGAGGAGTACAACATTAAGTGTGTGATGCCTACAGTCAAGCCTGGTAGTGAGAATGCCATGATCTGGGGCTGCACAAGTGTAGCAGGTGTTAGGGAGTTACATTTAATTGAGGGACAAATGAACTCCAATATGTACTGTGAAATGCTAAAGCAGAGCATGATCCCCTCCCTCCTGAAACATGGCAGTGTTCCAGCATTATAATGACCCCAAATACACCTTTAAGACGACCACTGCTTTACTGAAGAGGCTGAGGGTAAAGGTCAGAGTCAGAGAGTCTTTATTGTCATTTGCACCGCATGTGGTACATGTGATGAAAACGAGATTATGTACACAGGGTCCCAGTTACATCTAACAACAAATGCAAGAGAAAAACAGTAATAACATCTAGGATTAACTAAGGGAGACATCAGCTAGTAATACACTAAGCCCTAATGTAGTAGAAAAACATCATTATAAACAGCAGCACGAACATGAGTCTTTATGAGCAGATGGTCACAGATGAACGCAGCAACAAGAAACAGATCAGCATCAGCATGATGTGATATTTTGCAGTGTTTATTCTTATTATTTATTTATTCATGAGTCTGACAGCCTCAGGGTGATGGACTGGCCAAGCATGTGTCCAGACATAAACCCAATAGAACATATTTGGGGCATCCTCAAGCGGAAGTTGTAGGAGTGCAACGTCTCAAATATCTCTGTGATGTTGTTTTGTTTTATTCATTTTTATTCATTTTATAATATGAAATACGACAATTAACATATTAATAGAAGAAAATAT
>JBBPBX010041524.1:0-11057 GCA_038048925.1 Garcialebias charrua
CATTTTTGATGTTGTTGGTACCAGGGCTTGAACTGGATGCATACATCACGAAAACCAAGGAACTGTTCCCACAGCCCAGAGACCAATGTGGAGAATTACATACCAGGGTTGGATTAAAAAAAAGATCCTCTAAACACTGAGCCTCCCACAGAGCTCCATGACATCATCCAATTATGTTGTTCTTGAGGTTTCATTGGCAGTTGGCAAAAAATGTTGAGTTTGCATTACCACCACCTACTGGTATGGAGTGTGGCTCAAAATATCTATTTTATTCTTTTTCAAACGATATATTCTGTTAATCACCTTTGTTTTCCACAAAAATCTAATTAAAATCTGCATATTTTTACTATCTGAATTCCCCTGTAGTATATTTATTAAATTAAACATTTCTTTATTTTTCCTAAATTCTTCCAACATTAATCTCCTTTCTATCACATATCTTCTACTTACATACTAAAATAATGTGTTCTGTTGTCTCATTTTCTCCACAATATTGACAGTTTCCTGTATTATGTTGCTGTATTCTGTATAGTGAACTGTTAAGTCCATTATGTCCAAATCTTAACCTTGTTAATAGTTTCTCCTCTCTTCTATTTTTTCTTCCTACTCTCATTTTTCCTACTCTTTTTTTGAATCCTATAATACCACATTCCTTTGTTACACACGACTGCACACCATCGTACAGCTCCAACCACTTCATCAAGTTTGCGGACGACACAACAGTGGTAGGTCTCATCAGCAACAACGATGAGACGGACTACAGGAACGAGGTGAGCCGCCTGGCCTTGTGGTGCGGACACAACAATCTCACTCTCAACGTGGAGAAGACAAAGGAGATTGTTGTGGACTTCAGGAAGAGGGATGCCCAACATGCCCCTCTGACCATCAACAGCACCGCAGTGGAGAGAGTGGACAGCACCAAGTTCCTGGGAGTGCACGTCTCGAAGGACCTGTCCTGGAGCAGGAACACTGCAGCACTGGCCAAGAAGGCTCACCAGCGCCTCTACTTTCTCCGCAAGCTGAAAAGGGCTGGAGCTTCAACCCCCATCATGTGCACCTTCTACAGAGGTGCCATAGAAAGTGTCCTGACCAGCTGCATCACGGTGTGGTTTGGTGCATGTACTGCATCCTGCCGCAAGAGCCTCCAGCGCATCGTGAGAGCAGCTGAGAAGATTGTCGGCACCTCCTTCCCCTCACTACAGGACTTACACAGCAACCGCCTCACTCGGAAAGCCCACCACTACACAGCTGCTTCAGCCTGTTGCCATCGGGGAGGAGACTGAGGAGTCTCCAGGCTCGAACCAGCAGACTGAGAGACAGCTCTGTTCATCAGGCAGTCAGGATGCTTAACACTCTGCCAGCTCTGCCCTCCCTCCCACTTGTACTGCCTTAATCACAAAAAACTTTCACACATTACCACACAACACAAAGTTTTTAACACTGGACTCTGTGTCATCAATACGGGTCATTCACTCAACTCACGGTCATGTGCTCATTCAGTTTGCACTACTTCTCATATTTGCACTAATGTTTGTATTACATTACTGCCTATAGTCATACTACTGTTTACATTTACTGTTGACATTTATTACTACTGTTTACATTTATTACTACTGTTTACATTTATTACTACTGTTTACATCTAGACTTTTTATATCTACACTACTGCTGATATACAGTATATATTCTTTTTACTAGCCTTATTGCATAATGCCACTTTGTTTCTATACCAATATCAACTACCTCATACATATACTGTGTACATTAACCCCATATGCTGCTTTGTCACTCTTTACAAATGTCAAATGCCAGAACCTTCATTTATTTTATAGATATACTTTTTATACTTTATACTTCGGGACAGTATTACACTCTATTTCATTTTTGCTGTTGGTGAAACTTTTTATACTTTTATACTACTATGGAAAACTACTATGAAAAAACTCAGGACAGTATTACACTCTATTTCATTTTATGATTATGTTTATTAAATGTTGGTGTTTTGGTGTTGGTGAAACTTTTTATACTTTTTTTACTACTATGAAAAACTACTATGCAAAAAACTCAGGACAGTACTAAACTTTTATTATTTCATTTTATGCTTGTTTATTAATTGTTTAGTGTTTAAATGGTTACTGTTGCACCGAGGGACTGAGAGAGAAATGCAATTTCAATCCTGTGTATGTCCTGTACATATTGCAGTTCTGACAATAAAGTTGACTTTGACTTTGACTTTTACTTATCTTCATCCCATTCTTTCTGCCATCTTTCCCTCAATTTTTGTTTAATTATACTTTTTACTTCTGACTTGCTTGTACTTACTGTAAAATTGACTTGTGCTGTTGATGCCTTTTTTGCTGCCCTATCTGCCATTCTGTTATTACTCCCAAAGTGAGCTGGAACTCAAATAAATATAACTGTTAATCCCATCATTTGTATCCTGAATAATGTTTGCATCCATTATCTTTATCCGCTTCAGCCTTTTGCGGTTATAGAGGTCACTGGTGCTCGTGTCCAGCTAATCAATGTGCACGAGGCTGGGTACACCCTGGATAGGTCTCCAGTCCATCACAGGGACATATAGAGACAAATGAGACAAACAACCATTCACTCTCTCACTCACACCTAGAGACAATTCATAATTAATAATCAGTCTAAAGAGCATGTTTTTGGTCTGTGACAGAAAACTGGAGTACCCGGGGAAAACACACACATGCACGGAGAGAACATGCAAACTCCACCCGAAAGGCCCCTGGACTGGGATTTGAACCAGGGAACTGCTCGCTGAGAGGCAGCAGCTCTACCAGTTGGGCCACCGTGCTGCCCGAATTACATCAAATTTTAGAAAATGTGGGGGGGAAAATGGAAAACCTAGATTCATTTAAATATATACCGTATTTTCCGGTGTATAGGTCGCACCTTTTTATGGTTTTTTCAAGGCCTGCGACCTATACACCAGTGCAACCTATTTATGGAATTTTTTCCATATTTTTAGACCAATTTTTGCCTCAGTTATGACCGTTTTTCACTTTGGCAGAAAATGGTGCAGTACCACTTTCGGCCACTTCCAGAGGAGTACACCGACCGTTTCCAGCTCATGTGTACGAAAAAACACTCCTCTGCTCGGACTGACTCTGTCGGCCTCCTGGTCTGGAGGTAACTTCTTTTAGCTCTGTGTTTCTTGGCTGTTTGTTTGCAAGTCAAGAACCACTCAGCGGATTTTTCTGAAACTTACAGAATGTAATCCCAGTATGGACGTTTACAAGTGAGTAGCTTTATTAGATGTTTGATTTAAAAAACAACAACAATCTTTTATTAGCATTAGCAGTTAGCTTCTGTTTATAACGTTATAAATAGCTCAGAAACCGCTCGGTGGATATTTCTGAAACTTACAGAATGTAATCACAGTATGGACGTTTACAAGTGAGTAGCTTTATTAGATGTTTGAGATTAAAAAAAAGATCTTTTATTAGCATTAGCTTCAGTTAGCTTCTGGTTTTATTTCTGTTTACGTTATAAATAGCTTCGAAACCACTCGGTGTATATTTTTTCTGCTTACAGAGTGTAATTAATAAGGCTTTAATGTACTAGCTGTTGGCCTGGATGAAGCATTTGAGATAAAATTAGATTTTTTATTCCTGTTTTGAGAGACAGTCTCTTCTGTTAGCATTCCTTTTATTTCTGTTTATGTTATAAATAGCTTCGAAACCACTCAGTGTATATTTTTTCTGCTTACAGAGTGTAATTAATAAGGCTTTAATGTACTAGCTGTTGGCCTGGATGAAGCATTTGAGATAAAATTAGATTTTTTATTCGTGTTTTGAGAGACAGTCTCTTCTGTTAGCATTCCTTTTATTTCTGTTTATGTTATAAATAGCTTCGAAACCACTCAGTGTATATTTTTTCTGCTTACAGAGTGTAATTATATGAGCTTTAATGTACTAACTGTTGGCCTTTTTACCGTGTTAATCTTCTTAAAAGCCTTGCTGTGCGCTCCTGTGGCAGACATTAGCAACAGAGCTAAACACTCGGTCCATATTGCCCGGTTGTCTCAGCGGTGACGCGTCACGTCAGCGGTGGATGACGCGTTACGTCGGCGGTGACGTAGGTGCGATCTATACACCGGTGCGACCTATTTCAGGATTTTTCCAAATTTTTGGCAATAATTGGACAATGCGACCTATACACCTATATATTGAGCCGGAAAAGGGTAGCATGCCCTCTCCGGGTCGGGGAGGAGGTCCTGCCCCAAGTGGAGGAGTTTAAGTATCTCGGGATCTTGTTCACGAATGAGGGAAAACTGGAGCGTGAGATCGATAGGCGGATAGGTGCAGCGTCCGCAGTGAAGCGGGCGCTGTACCGGTCTGTCGTGGTGAAGAGAGAGCTGAGTCAAAAGGCAAAGCTCTCAATTTACCGATCGATCTACGTTCCCACCCTCATCTATGGTCATGAGCTTTGGGTTATGACCGAAAGAACAAGATCTCGGATACAAGCGGCTGAAATGAGTTTTCTCCGCAGGGTGGCTGGACTCTCCCTTAGAGATAGGGTGAGAAGCTCAGTCATCCGGGAGGGACTCGGAGTAGAGCCGCTGCTTCTCCACATCGAGAGGAGCCAGTTGAGGTGGCTCGGGCATCTGGTTAGGATGCCTCCTGGACGCCTCCCTGGTGAGGTGTTCCGGGCATGTCCCACCGGGAGGAGACCCAGAGGAAGACCCAGGACGCGCTGGAGGGACTATGTTTCTCGGCTGGCCTGGGAACGCCTTGGGATTCCCCCGGAGGAGCTGCTCCAAGTGGCTGGGGAGAGGGAAGTCTGGGCCTCCCTACTTAGGCTGCTACCCCCGCGACCCGACCCCGGATAAGCGGAAGAAGATGGATGGATGGATGGATGGACCTATACACAGGTGCAACCTATACAACGGAAAATATGGTACACACGTTAGGTTACTTGGTGTCGTGCTCCTACCAAGTGGCCCCCTGGCGGCCGGGTATACCCTTGCCTGCTGGCGCGCTTAGGGCCCTCGGCATCGGGGGTTGGGCACTTGGGCGAATGTCGGCCCGGCCTGGTGGCTGCCTGGTGGGGCTGGGGTCCTCTGGTACTATCGGGTCTGGGCCTGAGGGGTGGGCGTCCGTGGTGTCTGGGCCTGGGCGCCTGGGCCTGGGGCTACGTCGGTGTGGCGGGCTCCGGTGGGGTCCTGTGAGTTTGTCGCTGTTGGCCCCTGGGGGTCATTGTGTGTGGTTGCTGGTAGGGCTCTCCCGGTTCTCCCCTATGGTCGGATCTGGGGGATGGGTGAGTGGTTCGTCCTGTTCGGGTGGCCCTGGGGGCTCTGAGCTCAGGGTCTTTCTTGGGGTCTTGGGCTCTGGTACCCCCATTTGTCTGCCTCGGGTCTTGGGGGGCAGATCTCTGATGCTTCACGGTCACTATTGAATGTTCTATTAAGGCCCCGGTATAGCTCTGCGTACGGCAGTACGCCGCTGTACGTCGCACGTACGTAGAGGCACAAGCGTAGCCCCGCAGGGCATGTATGCGCAAAGCTCAAATTTTACGACTGCGTACGCGTCGCGAGCGCGTTGTCTCACAACAAACTGCCTGGCGCCGGACTGTTTTGTATGAGACACAAATGTATTAAATTCCCCTTCTTCATCCCTGATCTGGCCTTTTCTTTTGTTTTTTTGCCAAAAGTCAAGTGATCGCTTCCTCCTCCGCTGACTCCATGAGGAAATGAATGAATTTGTCACGAGCGAACTAAACTCATGTCCAACGTGGCTGCGCGAGGTTCTAAATATTTCCTGGTGTTCTGGTGTGCTGGACCAGCGCTCCCTGTTTTTATTTTATTTTTTAGAACTTTTTATTAACATATAAACACAGAATACCGCAGCGGCAGAAGCTGTGTGAAGTGCCTTTTTTTTTCCACCCGACCTGTCAATCAATTCAGTAGGCGTGTCAGCAAATGACCAATCAGCTACCTCAATTTGTCCCGTAGGTAAACACTCCGCCCTGCTGTTGCTCAAATGACGTCAAGAATTTGGAGCGAAAACGTGAGAATTAACACAAGATCGAACGCAGAGCTGTGCTTGTGAACACGCGCGTAGAGCAGCGTACAGGCCGTACACAGAGCTATACAGGGGCCTTAAGAGAAGCCTTATTCATTTATGCATGCTTACAATTACACACATTTAGATGCAGGGATACACACGCAGGTATCGTATGTAGATGGGTATATGAATGAATATGAATGTGTGTGTGTATATATATATATATATATATATATATATATATGTATATATATATGTATATATGTATTTATAATAATCTACTGCAAAGTCATGGATATTGTGTCTTTTTTGCATATGTGTTTTTTTGCTGTGTTCTGTCATGTACTTCGCAGGATTGCAGACGGCGGTTGGGTGTGTTTGCCTTGTGCTCTTTTTGTGGATTTTTGCTTTGTGGTCTTACTTTCTGTGTTTTCCTTTCTATTAAAAAATATATATATATATATATATTGGTGTGAAGAGGATAGCTGTGAGGTGAGAAGGGAGGCCATCTATAAAGGGAATTTAAAAAAGAAAAGAAAAAAAACTATACATACACACGTGTGTGTGTGTGTGTTTTCTATGCAGGGATCTGTTGTCCATCAAGCATCAGAACTTATTTATTAATACTGTATTTTTATAATTAGTTTTGTTTAAATAGACACCACTTCAGTATCAGAGTATCTTGGGAAATTGGTCATTTCTTTTGAAGCTTTAATGAAGTCCATCCTTTCAGAGAGTTGATAAAACCAGGACCTGAATCCACCTTCAGGTCTGGACCTCAATCCGTCTTCAGGTCCTGACCTGGATCCACCTTCAGGTCCGGCCCTGAATCCACCTGCGTGTCTAATGTGGAAATTGATGATCAGGGTGAGGAAACTTTTCAGACCTGGAACTCGACTCAGAGGAGGAGCGGGCCGAGGTCCCTTAAGGCTGTACAGTATCATCATTCCAAGAACTGTTTTTGAAGCTGTGTCACCTGACCAAACGCTAGGAAGACCTTTTACATAATATACTGACAAGAATATGTAGAACTAGTTCAGGTTGGTGGAAAACGACCTGTTCCCTTTGGCCCTCTTCCAGCCAGGAGACTTATTTTATGCAGATGGAAGGATCTGCATCATTCGTCATCTGAACTCTGGATAAGAGAAGTCATGTATCATGTTCATCTGGAAAAGATCAGATATACTTACTGAAAGGATCTGCTGAGAGATTCTGGGGCACTTGGCAGCCATTCATGTCTTATGGTGAGAAAACGTCAAGTCCTGTGCAATGTGTTCGTGTCTGTGTGACTGATCCGGTGTGGGAGGGGATTTTGTTGTATGTCTTTTATTTTCTCTTTTTTTGTGTGTGTGTGTTCTAAAAAAAAAAGTAAATTAAAATACTTTGATTAAAAAAGCAACCAGTTCCTGTGGTTTCTTAAATAAAGTGGTTTAATGTTGACTCTGAAGAAGACTATGGTCAGAACATTTTGCGTGGCTGTGTGCTGTCTCACATTTCAGAGTTCATCGTCCAGAAGGACGTGTCATCGGAGATCCAGGGGTTGCTGGGAAGGCAGCCTTGCATAATGGGGTCGTGGTTCTGGTACTGCTCGCTGTATTTCAGAAAGCTGCACAGATGCACACACAGCATTATTGTATTAGTGCAGCAGATCGTCACGTTAATGGCCTCTGAGTCCAGCGAGCCTCAGGAAGAATCCATTAGCCGCTCTTACAGAGAGAGCACTAAGCTCTGGATGTGGGGCTGAGGAGCGTGGTTCAGACAAACCCATTAGATCATGTGTGTGTGTGTGTGTGAGGGAGAGCCTTCAGCATGTTGACACTTACCCTTCTAAGCAGATGGATGACTTAACTCTGTTCCTCCCGAGAGCCCGTCTGAAGGCTTCAATCTGTGAACGATGGCAGAACTGTAAAAACTCACAGCCACAGACGTCTGCAGGGCTCTCGGGGTGAAGGCGTCTCTTACCTCTGCTTTGTAGAAGTCGCTGCTCTAGTTTTCTGTGAAGAACCAGATGGTTTGATCACACAACACTGAACAGTTTCTAAGGTTATGTATGAAGTTATAATGCACCTTTCTGCTCTCCTCTCAGCTCAGGAAACATTCAAATGTCATCAATCATGCATTTGTTTAAAAATGACAAACTTACTGTACAGACAGCGCTCTTGTCACAACACAACCTGCAGCTACACAAACATTCGTCCAACACAAAAGAACAGGGGTGCAGCTCCTGTCACTTACTTTGTAATGTTCCCAGCAGCAAGAAGAAGAAACAGTAAAAGTGTTAGAAAATAATAATAATAATAATAATGTCTATTCCTGTCATCTGCGTATGTTCCCATACACAGACGAAATTCGTCTCTGCATTTAACCCAACCACCTACCAGGTGGTGCAGTGAGCAGCCCGAAAGCGCCCGGGGAGCTGGAGAAATAGGTGTGCACTCATAGACACCCCAAGCTGGGTAGTGGCCGGGGCGCGAACCCGCGACCTTCGGATCCGTAGTCAAAAGCCACTAGACCAAAAATGTGCTGGAACGTTCAGATGCCCAGTGAAGATGTATTTATATATATTTTTTATTTTTTATTTATGTTTGTGTGTCTCTTAGAAAAATATCTCATGAACCACTGGACACATTTTAATGAAACGTGCAGAAAATCATTGGAATGACATCCACAACTGGTTAACTTTTGGATCCCAGTTCAAACTGGACGCGTGTTCAACCATCAACACAAACTTTGTTTGATTTGTTAAACACCGAGTCTGTTCAGGTGCAGTTCTTCAGAGACAACAAATGATTCTTAAATCATTCTGATGCCCAAACTGTGGGTTTTACAGCCTGTGCAAATCGTGAAAATACTAAAATCCTTTATTATTTTCTATCAAATGTAAAACTTGGAAAGAACGAAAAAGTCACTGACCAGAGTGACCTGCAAACTGTGGATACTGGGTCGTTCCAGCCCCATGTCCAGTACACTCTGCACACCTGGCTGAAATAAAACACAAATACACAGGGAGGTTGTATGACTGCGGTGTGAGTCTCTCAAATTTGTAATGTATGTAAAGTATACATTTTATTACGGTATACATGGAGATTAAAATATATTTCCTTCAGTCCTGCTGTGGCAATTCTGTCTCGTGCCTGCCTCAAGGAATTTATTGCAATGTGAAAGGATCTCCCATGGGTGAAAACATGATCCAGGTACACCAAGTACTCCTGCCAGGGGATTCAATCAACCTTTATTTATACAGGTTAGTCTCACTGAGTCAAGAGGACACATTTACAAAAGAGACTTGTTTAGACAGACAACATATAAAGTACAGACAACAATAAACTACAGTAAAATTGCAATTAAAATAAACGTAGTGTTATAAACCAATAAATCAAGGTGCCATAAAACAAGGTAAAACATTAAAAACAAGAACATATTTGCTTTGATATGTCTTTTGCCATTATCAAATGTTTAAAATCCCCTAAAGAAATCAAAGTGGACAGCTTCAGATCTTATTGCAAGGTGTTCCAGTTAGGAGCAGAGTAGGAAAAGGCCTTTTTGCCAAGTTCAGTCCACACCGAGAGAATGTTGCAGGTAATGATGGCCTGAGAGTGCACGCTGTAACTGTACTGACGATGTGACATGTGAGGGGCGATGTATGAAGATAGCAGACCAAGGAGTGACATATAGATGAAAATGAACCAGTGTGAGATAGCTAGCACATTGTCCATCAGTCTTTAAAATGTCCCCGATGACTTACAGAATCCAAAACTTAGCACCTTGAACTGCCAGTGCCCCTGACGGGTCCGGAATGACATCTCTGGTTTTGACTCGGCGGAGGGAGGAACCTGCCAATACCCACTGCACAGATCAAGTGAGATAAACCATGAGGACCACACCATTAGGTCCAAGGCCTCATCAGCCTGAGGAAACAGGTAATAGTCCTTCCTTGTCACCTTGTTCAGGGGCCTATTACCCACGCAGAATCACCATATGGTGCTCTTTTTCTCGAGAATCAAGACCAATGATGCCCGTGGGCTCTCAGCTCAGTAATGCTCGGCTCAAGCATACTGCATGTCCTTAAAGTCCCACAGCTGGCTTGGGTGCTCATCATCTAGGCCAGCACAGTTCTTCTCCCAGATGGACCGGATTGCCTTTGTCTGGTCCTCTGAGACTTCTACTAGCCGCTGTGGGGTCAATGCTACAGACAATGGTGGACTGACCTGCATTGACCACTTGTTGAGTGGCGTGCAGACATGGTGTTGGTGGGAACCACTGAAGCAGCTTGATGGTCAGGTGGAGTCAGCTTTACAGCTTTTCTCTTTCGCCTTCAATGAAGACAGTTGCTCTTACCCTCCTTCCCTCCTGCTTTTTTGCTCTCTTGTCCTGTCAACCTCAGAGCCTCTCTTTACACATCTTCTGAATTGGAAATTATTATGGATTTGGTCAGCTGGTCCCTCAAAGCAATTGATTAAAAAAATTCACCAGACGACAGGGTGCTGGAGAGCCCTCGTGCCCTGAATTGACCCTCGCAGCTGGGTATGTCATGGATTCCTGGAATGAGTGGAAGATATCTATCTGTGCTGTCCGTGGAGGACGTAGAAGATTTGTACATTATTGGATTTATGATAACAGGGTTTCTGCTTTGTGGAATCGGTGGATAAATACCTTGGATATCAACAAATTAGGAAGACGTCTGCAGCAGTTTCGGCCATGGTAAAGCTGCCAGCCATATGTGAAGGATAAATTTGTGCCTCGAGCTCTCACTCATATGTTTACTGAGCTCAACCGCAAGCTGGATGCGATTTCTGAGAACCGTAGGCCACTTGTGACTCCTGGAACTCACCAGAATGAAGGATTCAATCTTGGAGAATGCTAAATGGAGCACGGACTGGGTGGAATGTCCACTAATTCCAGCTGTTTGGATTTTTCATTGAGTGTACCAGCAGAACTTGAAGACAGACAGAAAACAAAGTCTGGCAACCCAAACAATTGTTGTTTAGCTGAATTTGGCCTCCCCACGTGCCTTGGACAGGACAA
>JBBPBX010041524.1:11141-28829 GCA_038048925.1 Garcialebias charrua
GACATCTGTGGCCTTATCAGAACCATGTTGTTGATAGACACTGTACCATCTTATCAGAACTTTGGAACTCTGGAGTGTTTATGGATAACTTACCAACTTTGTCGACCTCTGTGCATAAATGTATTATGATGTCACTGTATGTCTATCCCAGCAAGGAATGGTGTGAGACATGATTTTTTTTTTTGGCTTCCTCCATCCTTGTGTTCTCTTTTTCTCATCTGTCTGTATGTTGTATGTAATCAGGTATCTCTTGTAAATTAGTCTTCGAGACTCAATGGGAGCTAACCTGTATAAATAAAGATTGGATCATAATAATAACATGCTGGTCAGTCGGCAGTATGAGCTCAGCAGATCTTAGGTTCACCACCATATACCATCTGTGTGTGTGTGTGTGTGTGTGTGTGTGTGTGTGTGTGTGTGTGTGTGTGTGTGTGTGTGGGTAGTCTGCTCAGAGTGAATGTGGGAGTCAGCACTTAACCTTCCTTGAAGTTTCCACATCACTAACTCTGACTTTCTTCTTTTTGTCCAGCATCCCTTTCCTTCTGCATTCTGTTCACTTTCTCCCTTATTTACCTCTTGATGTTTGGATGTCTCTATGAAGGTAATAAAGTACCATTTATATGAGACAAAAGACTGAAGATGATGTGCTTCCTCTTGTTATGACACACCTACACATCCCTGTTTCTCCTTTATTCAGCTCAGGCTTTTACCAGACAGTCTAAATATTTCATGTACTGTACAAATGTAGAAGGTACAAGGAACTGAAGGTGAACATTATGATGCTTTGCCACTGTCTCCACTCTCATAAGTTCCACACCACATTGCACCAGTTAAGGGCCTGACCACTGCCAGTACCCACTCAGCTCGGCTTATGAGACCACCTTGTTTGTGGTTCCAAGCGGACTGCTCCGAGGTGACGATTTTGACATAAGCGGACAGCATCCATTGAATGGCCAAAGGATCCACGTCACTGGGTGACTCACCAAGCAAAACTGTTAACTACATCTGACCCTCCACTTCCTCATCATGTTGACAGATAGCACCACAAGAAATTAGCACATTTACAGAGAGATATCGGAGATGATGGCACAGCAAGGCTTCATCCGGACTTAAAAGCAGTGCCGGGATTAGCCAAAGAAATTCAGTCTAGCGCGATTAAGGACCACAAAGGGCAGAGTCCCTTACCAAAAAGAAGTATACTTTAAGTATATGTTGTTAAGTATACTTAAGTATATAAAGTATATGTCTCTAAGTGTACTTTTAAGTATACTCGCAGTTTACTTACAATATACTTTTTTGGGACTAAATTGGCCCATTTTAGTATACTTAAAGTATACTAGGAGTACACTTTTTATTAGACTTCCAATGTACTTATAGTGTACTTCAAGTTCATATTTTAGTTTATTGAAGTATACTTAAAGTATACTAGTAGTACACTTTTTATTAGACTTCCAATGTACTTATAGTGTACTTCAAGTTCATATTTTAGTTTATTGAAGTATACTTAAAGTATACTAGTAGTACACTTTTAATTAGACTTCCAGTGTACTTCAAGTTCATATTTTAGTTTATTGAAGTATACTTAAAGTATAACACTAGTATACTTTTCTTTATACTCCAAATGCACTTGTTATATACTTCTAGTTCATACTTTAGTTTATTACAGTATACTTAAAGTATACCACTAGTACACTTTTTCATATACTTCCAATGCACTTGTTATTTACTTCTAGTTTACAGTTTATTTTATCATTTAAGTTAAATTTTTGAATTTCTAAAACTAATACCATGTTGTCATTGTAATTGTTATGTTACACTTGTAAGTTTGCTTAACAATACTTGCACAATACTATTTACAGTATATGCTAAAAATTATTTTTTAAAGTATTCTGAAAGATGTGTTTACAAAGTCATAAAACAAGGTCTTGAGAACTTCAATATTTTTATATAAAATTAAGGTGCAGCTCAAAAACAGTTTACAAAACAGCAGCAATTAAAATGAATCCCTTCCCAGTTTTAAAAATTGAAAAGGAAAAGGTGCACATTTGCATTTCAAGGTGTAAACATAAAGTCCAGGGGCCTCATGTATCAACCGTGCGCACGCACAAAAACATTGCGCACGTCACTTTCCACGCAAAGTGGCGTATGTATCAAATCTGATATGAACGGGAATATCTGCGCATCCACGTACAAATCCACGGCTGCTCCCCTGCTTGCGTACGCACGTTTCTGTGGTTATATTTCCTTTGGCGACACTTACAGGTTATTCAGAGAAACTGTGTCCATGATATGAAAATAATCATAAATCCCACCAAACACACATGATTAACAATTATTACATCCACATGGACGCAATTAGATGAGTGGATATAAAAGCATGCGCCAAATAGTGGCAACGATATTGACAACAATGAGATGTGATTTCTTTAAATAAGAAGTTAACCAAGCTGTACCAACACGCCTACGTTTAGGTCAGTGTGTAGCGCGGTTGCCTTTAGTTCCAAAGGTCATGAGTTCGAATCTCGCATGGTACAACGTTTCTCTTTTTTTTTTTCGTTCCAGATTTAAATACACATGAAAACTATTTACAAAACAAGAAATCGTCTGCTTCCTTTCATTTCATGTATTGTTCTATTTCTTGTTGTTTTATTAAATAGTTTTCCTGTGTTCTTTAAATCTGGAATGAAAAAAAAAAACGTTGTACCAAGGGGGAGTCGATCTCACGACCTTTGGGACGAAGGGCGGGCGCGCTCACCACTAACCTATACAGGCAGGGGCGGATCTACTGGGGTGGCATGGGGTGGCAGTTGCCACCCCAACAGAGAGCCTTGCCACCCTGTTTGCCACCCCAGCTGGACATTATGAACGCAAACATCTTTTTTCCGACAACATTGAATGCAGCACAATGTAGTCATATGGTCCACACTCCTTCCAGTTTGTGGCAATAATGCTCACCTAACTGCCAATAAATTTAAAGAAGAAGAAGCACAATGTACAACTGACTCAAGACGTTTAGTTCTGACTGAGTGGCGGGAAGTGAGAAATGAAATGAAAAGAGGACTGAACATCTGTATTTCTGCTGCCTGTACTTTGGCTGTTTCATATCTCTCCCTTTACATTGCATCATTTTATTCATATATACAGGTAGTCCCCGACTTACAGACGAGTTCCATACCTACGGGCCGTTCGTAAGTCGAAAATTCGTAAGTAGGATCACATACAAAAAAAATATATATATATTTTTTTTATATATATATATTTTTTTTTTTCTTATTTTCCTACTAGGGGCTTTATGCCCCTAGTAGGGTCACCCAAGGCAGACAGGTCCTAGGTGAGGGACGAGACAAAGCGCAGCCCACAAGACCCCTTATGATGAATAATATAAATGGAAACAATGTTCCCTCGCCCGGACGCGGGTCACCGGGGCCCCACTCTGGAGCCAGGCCCGGAGGAGGGGCACGTTGGCGAGCGCCTGGTGGCCGGGCTTTCACCCATGGAGCTCGGCCGGGCACAGCCCGAAGAGGAGACGTGGGTCCCCCTTCCCATAGGCTCACCACCTGTGGGAGGGGCCAAAGGGGTCGGGTGCATTGTGGAATGGGTGGTGGCCGAGGGCGGGGACCCTGGCGGTCTGATCCTCGGCTACAGAAGCTGGCCATTGGGACATGGAATGTCACCTCTCTGGTGGGGAAGGAGCCTGAGCTAGTGTGTGAGGTTGAGAGGTTCCGGCTAGAAATAGTCGGACTCACCTCAACGCATGGCTCTGGCTCTGGAACCAGTTTCCTTGAGAGGGGTTGGACACTCTTCCACTCTGGAGTTGCCCCTGGTGAGAGGCGCCGAGCAGGAGTGGGCATACTTGTTGCCCCCCATCTTGGTGCCTGTACGTTGGGGTTCACCCCGGTGAACGAGAGGGTAGCCTCCCTTCGCCTACGTGTGGGGGGACGGGCTCTGACTGTTGTTTGTGCCTATGCGCCGAACGGCAGCGCAGATTACCCACCCTTTTTGGAGTCCTTGGAGGGGGTATTGGAGGGTGCGCCTCCTGGGGACTCCCTTGTTCTGCTGGGGGACTTCAACGCTCACGTGGGCAATGACAGTGAGACCTGGAGGGGTGTGGTTGGGAGGAACGGCCCCCCTGATCTGAACCCGAGTGGTGTTCTGTTGTTGGACTTCTGTGCTCGTCATGGATTGTCCATAACGAACACCATGTTCAGGCATAAGGGTGTCCATATGTGCTCTTGGCACCAGGACACCCTAGGTCGTAGTTCAATGATCGACTTTGTTGTCGTCTCATCTGATCTGCGGCCGCATGTCCTGGACACTCGGGTGAAGAGAGGGGCGGAGCTGTCAACTGACCACTACCTGGTGGTGAGTTGGCTCCGATGGTGGGGGAGGATGCCGGTCAGACCTGGCAGACCCAAACGTATTGTGAGGGTCTGCTGGGAACGTCTGGCAGAGTCTCCCGTAAGACGGAGCTTTAACTCCCACCTCCGGGAGAGCTTTGAACACGTTCCGAGGGAGGCGGGGGACATTGAGCCCGAGTGGGCCATGTTTCGCGCCTCTATTGTCGAGGCAGCTTATCGGAGTTGTGGCCGCAAGGTTGTTGGTGCCTGTCGTGGTGGCAACCCTCGAACCCGGTGGTGGACACCGGCGGTGAGGGATGCTGTCAAGCTGAAGAAGGAGTCCTATTGGGCCTTTTTGGCCTGTGGGACCCCGGAAGCAGCAGATAGGTACCGGCAGTCCAAGCGGCATGCGGCTCGGGTGGTTGCTGAGGCAAAAACTCGGGCGTGGGAGGAGTTCGGAGAGGCCATGGAGAATGACTTCCGTACGGCTTCGAGGCGATTCTGGTCCACCATCCGGCGTCTCAGGGGGGGAAAGCGGTACGCGACCAACACCATTTATGGTGGGGATGGCGTGCTGTTGACCTCAACTCGGGATGTTGTGAGTCGGTGGGCGGAATACTTCGAAGACCTCCTCAATCCTACTGGCACGTCTTCCACTGAGGAAGCGGAGCCTGGGGACTTTGGGTCGGGCTCTCCAATCTCTGGTGCTGAGGTCGCCGAGGTGGTTAAAAAGCTCCGCGGTGGCAAGGCTCCGGGGGTGGATGAGATTCGTCCTGAGTTCCTTAGGGCTCTGGATGTTGTGGGGTTGTGTTGGCTTACGCGACTCTGCAATATCGCGTGGACATCGGGGGCAGTTCCCTTGGATTGGCAGACTGGGGTGGTGGTTCCCCTATTCAAAAAGGGGGACCGTAGGGTGTGTTCCAACTATAGAGGGATCACACTCTTAAGCCTCCCTGGTAAGGTCTATTCAGGGGTTCTGGAGAGGAGGGTCCGTCGGATAGTCGAACCTCGGATTCAGGAGGAGCAGTGTGGTTTTCGTCCTGGTCGTGGAACACTAGACCAGCTCTACACCCTCAACAGGGTCCTGGAGGGTGCGTGGGAGTTTGCCCAACCAGTTTACATGTGCTTTGTAGACTTGGAAAAGGCATTCGACCGCGTCCCTCGGGGGGTTCTGTGGCGGGTACTCCGGGAGTATGGGGTACCAGGCCCATTGATATGGGCTGTTAGGTCCCTGTACGACCGGTGTCAGAGCTTGGTCCGCATTGCCGGCAGTAAGTCAGGCTCGTTTCCGGTGAGAGTTGGACTCCGCCAAGGTTGCCCTTTGTCACCGATTCTGTTCATAACTTTTATGGACAGAATTTCTAGGCGCAGCCAAGGTGTTGAGAGGATCCGTTTTGGTGGCCTTAGAATCGCTTCTCTGTTTTTTGCAGATGATGTGGTCCTATTGGCTTCATCAGCTCGTGATCTACAGCTTTCGCTGGAGCGGTTTGCAGCTGAATGTGATGCGGCCGGGATGAGGATCAGTTCCTCCAAATCCGAGGCCATGGTCTTGAGCCGGAAAAGGGTAGCGTGCCCTCTCCGGGTCGGGGAGGAGGTCCTTACCCAAGTGGAGGAGTTTAAGTATCTCGGGATCTTGTTCACGAATGAGGGAAAACTGGAGCGTGAGATCGATAGGCGGATAGGTGCAGCGTCCGCAGTGAAGCGGGCGCTGTACCGGTCTGTCGTGGTGAAGAGAGAGCTGAGTCAAAAGGCAAAGCTCTCAATTTACCGATCGATCTACGTTCCCACCCTCATCTATGGTCATGAGCTTTGGGTTATGACCGAAAGAACAAGATCTCGGATACAAGCGGCTGAAATGAGTTTTCTCCGCAGGGTGGCTGGACTCTCCCTTAGAGATAGGGTGAGAAGCTCAGTCATCCGGGAGGGACTCGGAGTAGAGCCGCTGCTTCTCCACATCGAGAGGAGCCAGTTGAGGTGGCTCGGGCATCTGGTTAGGATGCCTCCTGGACGCCTCCCTGGTGAGGTGTTCCGGGCATGTCCCACCGGGAGGAGACCCAGAGGAAGACCCAGGATACGCTGGAGGGACTATGTTTCTCGGCTGGCCTGGGAACGCCTTGGGATTCCCCCAGAGGAGCTGCTCCAAGTGGCTGGGGAGAGGGAAGTCTGGGCCTCCCTACTTAGGCTGCTACCCCCGCGACCCGACCCCGGATAAGCGGAAGAAAATGGATGGATGGATGGATTTTTTTTTAAAAATGTAAATAAATAGATGTACAGTACTGTACAGTTACCAAGCACTTAGCCTATCCTAACACAGTTATTAAAGATGAAGGAGTGAGTTGAATTGTCTCCCTTTCACATAAAGGGAGTTAGCTCCCTTTATGTGAATGGAGCTTGCTAGGGAGGAGGGAGACTATTCAACTCACTCCTTAACTGTGTTAGGATAGGCTATGTGCTTGGTAACTGTACAGTACTGTACATTTATTTATTTTTAAAAAAAATTTTTTATTTTTTATAATGAGATGCGTTCGTAAGTCTGAAACGTCGTAAGTCGGGGCGTCGTAAGTCGAGGACTGTATATATATATGTATATATATATACTGTATATATACTGTATATATATGTATGTGTGTGTGTATGTGTGTGGAGGGGGAGGGTGTTGCCACCCCCTGAAACATCCTTGCCACCCTCTTGCCACCCCATAGATATTTTTCTAGATCCGCCCCTGTATACAGGCATGTTAGAGCAGATGGGTCAACTTCTTGTTTAAAAGTGGATGGTATGTTTTGCGCTAGGCGTGCCGAATAAAACCTTTTTCCGTGCTTCTCTGCCTCACTCAGAAGTGATTCCTGTTCACAGTCCGTGAAGTTCCTCTTTTTTCCACGTTCCGACATGATTTGCAATGGAGCAGAGACGACATTCCTGTCGTGCATGGCATATTTGAATGACTTTGCATATTCATACGGAGGCGTGTCAAAGGCGGAGTCGGCCACTCTCTCATGTGCGCTCAGTTCCACGTTCATCGTGATGTACAAAAGGAATGTGCGTGGATTCAGGTGTACGCAGGGTTTGATAAATCTGGATTTTTTTGTGCGTAGACACTTTTCTGGATTTGTCCGTACGTCACTTTTCAGTAAGAAATCCACGCAAGTCTTTGTACATGAGGCCCCAGAACACAATGTAAAAATGTGTGCATTTGCTTAAACAAAGCAAAAATAGTGTCTCCAACTGGAAACTGAAGTCTTTCCTTTTCAGAAGGCATCTTCACATCTTTGGGGGGGATAAGAAAAAAAAAAAGTTCACCGGTAGTTGTTTATGTTGCTTTTTTTCTTCTTCTTATGACTCTTCGCACATCTTGCATGGTGGTGTCAGGGAACTTTGGCTTGGTGTAGACTGAAAAAAAAAAAAACACACCAAAAAAACAGAAATTACTCCAATGTTATGTTATTCTATCATCAGTGTAATTACTCTCACATCAAACATATCCTTAAAATATGTCTCTAGGTTTCACGAGTGATAAACAATAACTTATTATTAAAGGGAACCACAATTACTTTTAAACATTTGACTTTATTTGATAAACTTTTATTTTAACTGTAAAAATACTGTAGGGTGGTTTAGTTTTGTACATTTTTAAAATATATTTTCATGTGTTAAAATATACACATGTTAAAATATACTTTAAAAATTTACAAAACTAAACACCCTACAGTATTTTTACAGTCATTGTTTTACAGTTAAAATAAAAGTTTATTAATTAAAGTCTAATGTTAAAAGTAATTGTGGTTCCCTTTAAAAAAAAAAAAGTTATGCTCTCAGATATTTTTGATTTAACAACTACGAATAATACCCATAACCTGCATTTAACTTTGATTGTAAACTTTTCCGAGGCCATGGTCTTGAGCCGGAAAAGGGTAGCATGCCCTCTCCGGGTCGGAGGTCCTGCCCCAAGTGGAGGAGTTTAAGTATCTCGGGGTCTTGTTCACGAATGAGGGAAAACTGGAGCGTGAGATCGATAGGCGGATAGGTGCAGCGTCCGCAGTGAAGCGGGCGCTGTACCGGTCTGTCGTGGTGAAGAGAGAGCTGAGTCAAAAGGCAAAGCTCTCAATTTACCGATCGATCTACGTTCCCACCCTCATCTATGGTCATGAGCTTTGGGTTATGACCGAAAGAACAAGATCTCGGATACAAGCGGCTGAAATGAGTTTTCTCCGCAGGGTGTCTGGACTCTCCCTTAGAGATAGGGTGAGAAGCTCAGTCATCCGGGAGGGACTCGGAGTAGAGCCGCTGCTTCTCCACATCGAGAGGAGCCAGTTGAGGTGGCTCGGGCATCTGGTTAGGATGCCTCCTGGACGCCTCCCTGGTGAGGTGTTCCGGGCATGTCCCACCGGGAGGAGACCCAGAGGAAGACCCAGGACACGCTGGAGGGACTATGTTTCTCGGCTGGCCTGGGAACGCCTTGGGATTCCCCCAGAGGAGCTGCTCCAAGTGGCTGGGGAGAGGGAAGTCTGGGCCTCCCTACTTAGGCTGCTACCCCCGCGACCCGACCCCGGATAAGCGGACGAAAATGGATGGATGGATGGATGTAAACTTTTTTTTATTATTATAGAGCACATAACCAAATCCAATCTAATCCATATGGTATCAGTGAATGGCATTTTTAGGTGATTGTATCAGAATCTGCATCATAAACCGTGAGGAGCATGGAACATTACAGTAATTTGTTCATAAAACGAGAAAAAACATTAGGAATGTATTTTAGAATGAGTTTTGTCCTACATTATACACTCACCAAGTATCAAGCTTTGTGTTGTCCAAAGGTGGCTTTGACTCCACATCTTTATGAGCCCCCGATTGCCTCCCAGTCAAACTTCAATTGGCCAATAACTCTCTCCCGTAGATGAGCACCAGCAAGGCTGAGCTGGTAGTCCGTAGAGACTTCACCTTTCGCCTTGGGACTTCTACATCTGGCACAACAGGCACGTGCAAAACACATGGATCTTGTTAACCAAATAATGATTAAACATTTATTTACAGTACAGTATTTGGAAATCTATAGTATATATTCATCTTTGCAATGAATATGCCTAAGCATATTTTCTATAGCTTTATTGCATACCATCAAGGGGTATCATATCACTTCTCATCTATCATTTATGTGCAATCAAAAGATGTAGAAAGAAATTGTATTGTAATGATTCCCAAATGGATCAATAACATACAGTATCCATGCATTCAGTTAATTACCATGTCATCAGGGTCAGACAACACTTGAACAGAGATGGGTGGAGCAACAAGTGTACAGCTGGTGTTGAGTGGATGGAAGCAACGCTGAGATCCGATCGCCACATCTTTAGACTTTTTTCACAACTGCTGGAAGCTCTGTAAAAGAAAAAGAAAAAACAAGGGGCAAATGAACAAAAATTGTGTATCACTATACAGTACAGTAGTGTTTTGAGACCATTCAAAATTTACATTAGTCATTTGTGCAATGAAGAGCTGAGATATAAAGGAGGAACAGGAAGTAGGAGACTGATCTATAGAATCAATACAACATTCAAACAAGGCATTCTCCATTTCCACATCTGGTTTTAAAAATGTTGACATTATGAATGTTTTTGTATTGCTCTCATTTTGTTTGAATTTGTTTTTCTTTATAGGCTTGTTTTGTATTGGATGCTCAGATGCATCATGTGACTTTTAATTTACTGCACCTGTGCAGCTTTAATTAATAAAAGGTGTGTGCTCCTTCAAACATCTCTCTGGGTGAATGAAGTGGAGCAACATGAAACCAAACCATGTTCAAGCGTCACGTTTAATGCTGAGAGCAAAGTGAACTCTGTCAACAGGTTATGGGCCCAGAGTGTTTGAACAGTTTGGAAAAATGAACAGAAGAGAAAAGGAAATGGCAGCCAGCCGATGGTCAAGACTTCTTTTTGATGGAGATGAGAAAAACTACAAATTATGGGAAACTAAGTTTCTAGGACATCTCCGATTACAAGGGCTTAAAGATACAATCTTGACAGGACCTACTGATGGAGAAGAAGAAGATGACGCAAAGAAAAATGCTGAAGCGTATGCAGAACTCATTCAGTTTTTGGATGACAAGAGTTTGTCACTTATCATGCATGACGCAGCAGATGATGGGCGTGCGGCGCTTGGAATCCTGCGTGAACATTACGCCGGAAAAGGGAAACCCAGAGTGATCAACCTGTATACTGAGCTGACTTCACTGCAGAAATCACCCAGTGAGTCGGTAACGGAGTACATCATCAGAGCTGAGACTGCAATCACCGCTTTAAGAAGTGCAGGTGAGGATTTAGGGCGAGATACTGTACACTCGAGCGTCCTCACGATACGCCTATACGCAGCGTACGTACGCTGTGGCAAAAGCGTAGCCCCGCGTAGCCCCTCAGGGCATGTACGCGCAAAAGTATTTTTTTACTACGCATACGCGATGCGCATACGCGATGCGCGGTGTCTGACCTAAACTTCCCGGCACCGGACTGTTTTGTATGTTACACAAATGAAATAAATTCCCCTTCTTTATCGCTGATCGGGCCTTTTCTTTTGTTTTTTTGCCTAAAGTCAAGTAACCGCTTCTTCCTCCGTTCACTCGATGAATGAAATGAATGAATTCAGGTCCTACCTGGGTGCGCGATGTTTTAAATATCCCTGGTGGGCTGTGTGCTGCAGGAAAAGCACTCCCTGTTATTATTTTTATTTCTGAGAGAACTTTTTATAACATATATAGTAGAAACACCGTATCAGAACACCGCAGAAGTCTGAGCGAGCTGCTCATGCTGCATTCTCATGGTTTCACTTTCAGCTGACTGAACGCTGTCAATCATTTCAGTAGGCGTGTCAGCAAGTGACCAATCAGCGAGCTCAGTTGAGTCCCCTTCGTGTGCAGCAGCTCATATTACAACAAGGAGAACGTGAGCTGAAGTAAAGCAGCAAAAACATACGCACAAAATATGCGCGTATACGCGCATATACGGAGTCTGCTTCAGTGTATCTCGGCCTTTTGAGTGACGGACTTCTGATAGTCATGGCCCTGAAGGGTCTTCCAGAGACATTTAAACCATTTGCTATTTATATCACTCAAAGTGAAGATGGTGATAAAATGACCTTCGCAGAGTTTAAGACAAAACTGAGAAGTTTTGAAGACATTGAAAATATGCGTGCGAGTGTATCTGAGGACAATGTGATGAAAGCTAAAGTGCATTCTGGCAGAAAATTCTCACCTAGAAGCACAAATGATCCTGAGGCTGGAAGTTCTGAGATCGTGTGTTTTAAATGTGGGATGAAAGGCCACATAAGCAGAACCTGCCAACGGAAGCAGTGGTGCAGTCACTGTAGGAACAACACTCACAGCAATGAAACCTGCAGGCGTAGAAAGCACCGGGACAACGCACGCAAAGTGGCCGAAGAGACAGATGGCAACAGAGAGTATGCTTTCCAGGTGAGCGACGCAGACACGCGAATGGATGACATCAAGAGGAGAGGTCTGATGGTGGACGCAGGTGCAACGTCACACATCATCACCGACATTAGGAAGTTCAGAAGGTTTGATGAAAGTTTCCAGGCCGAGACGCACTGCGTGGACGAAGTACTACATTAGTCTCATGGAAAACCAAAAGACAGTCCACTGTAGCACTATCTACATGTGAGGCAGAGTACATGACACTAGCTGCTACTGTACAAGAATGCTTATACTTAAGACATGGATGGACTGGATTATTTAGCTAAGATCTATGAGGACAATCAGGGTACTATAGCCTTAGCCAAAAATCCTGTACACAGGCAAAGGTGTAAGCATGTTGATATTAAATATAATTTTATCAGATCAGCTGTAAATGAAGGAAAAGTTTTTCTGGAGTACTGTCCAACTAATGATATGGTTGCAGACGTACTAACCAAACCAGCAACCAAGATGAAGTTGAAAAAGTATGAAATGTTTGTTTGGTGTATGAAGAATTTATTTAGGTTTGAAACATTAAGAGCCTGAGGGAGTTACCCAAAATGTGAGCAAGTGGGGGTGTTGACATTATGAATGTTTTTGTATTGCTCTCATTTTGTTTGAATTTGTTTTTCTTTATAGGCTTGTTTTGTATTGGATGCTCAGATGCATCATGTGACTTTTAATTTACTGCACCTGTGCAGCTTTAATTAATAAAAGGTGTGTGCTCCTTCAAACATCTCTCTGGGTGAATGAAGTGGAGCAACATGAAACCAAACCATGTTCAAGCGTCACGTTTAATGCTGAGAGCAAAGTGAACTCTGTTAACAAAAAATCAGTGTCTTAATTGCTTTACTCAAACTACTTAGAAATTACCTCTCAAGGACGAGTGGAGGCTCACTTTACCGCAGTTCTCAAGGCTAGGTTCTGAGTCTGATCCAGTTGTGTCAGATGGGGTTGGATTGAAGAGCTGAGAGCAGAGAGGCACAGCTGATCTCTGACAACCTGCAGAGTCTGAATCAAAGAGAACATGTGAGAACCTTTAGTTTCTGTTCTACATGCATCACTTTGATGCTTCCATCAACTTAGAGACAAATAAAGAGCATTCAAACCTAAAGATTCACATCAACAAGGGACAAACACCTCTGCTGTGTTACTGTGAACTGTTTAGCACCACCACCACCAAAGTCTGGCACTCATATTAGCCTGCCTGTGTGTCTGTTAGCAAAATATCTCATGTTCCAGTAAATCTTTAATGAAACTCTCAGAAAGTAATTGACTCTCAAGACCTCGTGAATGAGATATATCTTCCTTCAGCCTCTTGTTTAAGCAGCTACAAAAACAGTATGTTGCTGAAATACGTATTTAAAGTAAATTAGTATTTCAGCCTGGCTGCGGTTATTGTTCTGCTGGCTAGTGAGCGCATGTGTGTTAACAGACGCGACGCAAACAGCGTGAGGATGCGGGGCCTTGTCTCTTTGAAAAACCATCCAGGAACTAAGCCAAAAAAAAAAAAAAAAACGTAGCATATATGGCTTATTTAAACGCTAGAATAACCTAACCTGCAGTGTTTTACTTGCCTCAAATTATCTGCCTCAGCAGCATACACACGACACACCCGTTTTAGCTCGTTGTTAGCTTAGCTTTTAGCAACAGCAGGTTTTGTTCATTCAAGTGAACAGAGCTAAAAAAGCTAGCAAATAAACAAAACCGAACCGATTACCTTCAACTTCCAACTGAATGTCCAGTCGTCGTCCAGAGTCAGACCAGTCGACGTCTAATAAAAAGCAAGTTTTACGAGCGCTGAGTCCGACAACAACAGCTTCTTGTCCAACAGTTGAAAGGAAATGGCTACATTTGAACGAAGCGCGCGAAGCAAGAGGCGTTGATTGGTTGGATATGATCACATGCTACTTCACCCGATAAACAAGAGTGGCGTTGATTGGTTAGGACAAAGTTCACATGCAACCTGACAAGCAAGAGTGGCGTTGATTGGTTGGGACGTACATGATCACGTTCTACCCCCAATAACGCATGAGACCACAAACAGAAAAATGGTAGAAAGCAAACACGCCTGGAGTAACGCAGAATAAAATTGAATAATGATAATAATAATAATGATGATAATAATAATACCCTGATGCATGCTCAATAATAATAATAATATAATATACTATATATATATATATATATATATATATATATATACAACAATATAAAAAAACAGCTCGAGCTGTTTCAAAAAACTGACAAAACGTTTAAAACAGAAGTACTAAAAATAAACCAGTGTGAAAATACTTTGTGTAAAATATCTTGGCCAAAAGTTTAAACAGAAGTATAGATTAAGTATACTTAGACTTTTAGTTTATTTTTAGTATAAGTCAAGTATTGTGTAAAATAAACTTGGCTAAGTATACTTTTGATAAGTACCTAAAAAGTATACTGAAAGTATACTCTTATTTTTTTAGTTTAAAATTAGTGTACTTTAAGTATACTTGCATATACTACTTTTTGGTAAGGGGTGGCTTGAACACAATGACATGTTACAATACTGCCCACTTTGCACTGATAATACCACCCACTTTGCATTGTCCTTCCGTTCCTTCCGTTCCCAGTCTTCCCCCGTCTCCACGGGTGTCTCCCAAGGCTCTGTCCTCAGACCCCTTCCGCAAATACGGCGTCCATTTCCACTGTTATGCTGATGACACATAGCTCTACTTGTCATCAAAACCAAACTCCACCCACCCACCCCCCAAGTAACAGAAGAACGTTCTGAGAACGTTCTGAGAACGTTATTTCTAGGTTACGGGAAAGTTCCCTCCTAACGTTCTGAGAACGTTCTGGTGTGGAGTTTTCTCGTGGTTCTCAGAACGTTAGGTAGAACGTTCTGAGAACGTTCTCAGAACGTTAGGTGAAAACGTTCTGAGAACGTTAGGTGAGAACGTTAGGTAAGAACGTTCTGAGAACGTTATTTTTAGGTTACGGGAACGTTCCCTCCTAACGTTCTGAGAACGTTCTGGTGTGGAGTTTTCTCGTGTTCTGCTAGAACTTTCTTAGAACATTCCATAAATTATTTTTATTATTATTATTATTATAATAATATGGATTCATACATTTTAGTGCAAATTATGAACAATCAAAATAGATTCAAAGTTATTTATTCATCTACTGAACAATGTTTTTAACCTCCCAGAGAGAACAATTGCAAACAAACAAAAGTACACTTGTGTTAAAGAAGATACACAAAGTAAACAGCAATTAACTAATAATTAAGGAAAATAAAGAACAAATATTCATATCAAATGCTTGTACACTCTAAGTAAAACAAAATACAGAAATTAAACAAACATACCTCGTTGGCTGTGTGCTACTAAAAGGAATTAGGCTTGTTTCTTCAGTTTCAGCTTCTTAGAACTCTTCTTCAACTTAAAGGTCTGTGCTTACTAGCCAAAGTCACATCCTTTCTACCATAGATATAATAAACACTAGATAAGACAGCCCCGCTGTTGGCCAATGGAGACCGACATCGTCAGACGGCGGCCATCTTGGGACAGACAGAACGCCCACTCTTAACATGAATGTGAATGGTGCATTCACTATTAAAATAACCATAACTTGCTTAATTTCCATCCGATTTTAAAACGGTTTGGTTTGTTATAAATGTGAGAGATGTTGTTATAATATGGTATACTTAAGATGGACGTTCACATGAAAATAACGTTATGTAGACACTGTATTGCACTAGCAGTATACACAATAAGATTATATTTACATCTATTTCTAAATACATGTTTATTTCCAGCGAAATTAACTGACATATGTTACAATGCTAATAAATATTTAATACTATTTCATCATAAATAGTATTATTATTGGTGATATGAAATTAATTTATGCCAATTTTTTTCCCTACACATTTAAATATTATGTAATATTAAATACATTATTACACCAACCTTGGTCAATATGTGTAGTTTATTCTTTTTAGATACATGAAAAGATTTAATAATTGAGAAATATAAATAAACAAACAAATAAACAAAAATAAACATCTGATAGTGTGACATCTGATAGTGTGACAAGACTCTCACTCCCTCGGTGCAACAGTAACTATTTAAACATTAAAACACTGAAACATATAATAATAGACATAAGCATAAAATAGTAAAACTTTAACACTGTCCTGAGTTTTTGCATAGTGGTATAAGAGTATGAAAATTTACACCAACTCTAAAAACTAAAGCACTAAACATTTAATGAACATAATACTGTTCTGAGTTTTTGCATACTAGTACAAAAAGTAAAAAAGTATAAAAAGTATAACTATAAAATAAACTAAAGGTTCTAGCATTGACATTTGCAAAGTGGCAAAGCAGCATATCAGTTAATGTACACAGTATATGCATGAGGTAGTAGTTCATGTTGTTATAGAATGGCATATGCAGTAAGGCACATTGGGCATCCTTAAATATCTGGCGATGATGAAGCTCTTCTAATGCATGCTCTACCAACACTTTCTGTGTCTCTGGTGTTAGGGACTTGGTCAGATAATATGCAATCGGAGCTTTCCAATAACCTTGAAGCCCAACCACCATGAACACCAGAGCCTCAGAGGCAATGTCAGCTTCATTTATCCGATCTCCCATGTCCACAAATCCAGACATTGTTTGTGTCTGAGGATCATATTGAACATGCTTTTTGATGGCCATGGCATCCAGCATCAAAGAGACACATCCGTATTTGGCCTCATCTGCTTTGCGACGTTGCTCCAGCATGTCCAACATCATTTTATTTAGACCAGGTTTGGCATCAACAGAGCTCAGCCACCTTAGTAAAATAAAAAAGTAAAAATTTAACCATACAATCATTTAAACACTAAGCATCCCTACTGAAAACACTTGGCATCCCAAAAATAGATGCCATTGCACTAAAAAGTTAAAAATGTAAGCCTTTTTCAGCAAGTTCTACAATTCATGGTAACACAATATGTAGCGCTTAAGTTTCTCCAAGTGATTTAGTTTACAGTCAAACATAATGAAGAATACCTTTGCAATGATCTCGGATGTGGGAGGCAAATATGCAGAGTGTCTCTCAGATAGTGATATGCCTTTGGCCCATGCAAATGGAGCGTAAGGGCAAACTCTCTCTGGGCCTTGGTGTACTTGCTGCCCTGCCTCGACAACAGTTGAACTGGAAGATCTGAAAAACAGTTAAGAGTGATTTAGTGGGTGTCATTTCACCAAAGAACATAAAATACCCTATATACTATGTATTCAATGTAATATTTTTAATTTACCCGAGTAGCATTCAAGCTTGTCTTTTAGCTCTTCATTGATGAGATTTTTCTCCTTCAGTTCCTCTAGAAGAGACAGCATGCTTTTCTTGGCCCTCCTTTCTCTTGCCAAGGCATTCGATTTCTCCCTCTGCAATTTCCTCACTCTAGCTGAGGCTTCATTAAGTTTGGCATATATAGCCTTGGGGCAAGGAGGCAGTGAATACGGGTGGTCAGTGGCCTGCCGCTTGCAGCACTTTCGCCTCTTTGCAGTGGCTTCCAGTTGCTTTGCAAAAATATACAAATATATAAATAATATTAATGTGGAATTTAACAGTTTAAAAAAAAATAATTATTCACTTATCAATTGTGTGAATCAATTAATACTCACAACATCAGACTGAGCTTTATCCTGAGACAGGTCCATTGCCAGGTTGTCTTCTATTCTTCTAGAGGTGTTTGAGCCTCTTGTTTTTACAAGCTAAAATAAACAAAAGTAGAGTGTCTAAAATGTGCTATGTAAAGAACAACACATTGTTTATTGCTAAATTTGCAGAAAGAAATACTAAACTGTGACATTTAACCACATATTTATATATACAGTAGTTTATAGACATATC
>JBBPBX010041525.1:10018-28829 GCA_038048925.1 Garcialebias charrua
CAGCCAGATAAGCTTGCATCAACGCGGACGCGTTCATGGTGCACGCCGCAAGTCCCTGAACTCTGTAGCATTTCTCGAGGAGAGAAGCCAAAGCTTGACTAGCATTGCTGGGAAGAGTTGGTTTTGTCCCGGATGACTTGGGAGCCAGGTGAGACGCCAGTGTGTCCTCAATTTGAGACACAATGGCTATTCCTACCTGTCTTGCTCTGTGGACAGTAAGCTAGCCACGTGAACCGCAACAGATTCTTACTGAAGCCTACCTTCCAAGAGGGTCTCTCGAACTAGTCCCTGAGTATAGGTATTACCTGTGACTGTGGGGAACAGCTCCGACTTAAGGCTTATTGATGAGAGAATTCAACTGGACGGTTAACCGCCTTCATCTAATAGTCTCTGCCCTGTTCTCACTTTACTCGTCTTTCCACCTTAGCTGCCGGGGACTGGAGAGGTTGGAGTAAAGAACTATTATTAAACGGCGGCTTCTCTCCGGTGAGCTTTGTAATTGTTAAAGGTCCAGTAAATTTTAGGATCCAGTAGATTGGACCCTAGGGCGATGTTTTATTTTACTCGTTGTGCTAATGTTTAACCTTTTAAAACCTCCTATTTATGATGTTATTCATTTGAACCAAGCTTTTCAGGAATCCAGAACAAAATTATTTAACTGAGACGAGAGTTTTACGTTTTGCTCTGCTCTTTAATTTGAGTAAATTTGCATAGGAACAGCGTTATAACATAGCGATACAAAATATCAACTTGAGTACATGAAAGTAATTAGATATAAGGAACAATAAACTGGATAGACTCTTGATCTTGATGAGGGATAATCTTCTTAGGAGGGGGATCCTTGGATAGTTGTCCCCCCTCAGGTCCCTTTGGGGTGGACAAGTGGTTTTATTTCTTCTTCGTCTTCTTGGTCTTCTTTGTCTTCTTGGTCTTCTTTGTCTTCTCTTTGGATCTACCCAACCCTCGCTATCCTCGATCTAAATCCTCATCCAGTAATAGTATTTGTCCTTAAACTCAAGCAAATACCTACAGCTTCGAGCGAGTAAATAAGAGAAGCTAATTGGCTTTTTATCGGCTATTTTATCTGCTGTTAATCTAATTTTAATTAAGTTCTCGGATAAGGCAGAATTAGAGAAGCGTCTCATTGCATGACCTTTGTTCAGGAACCCTTGGGTTCCCTAAGTGAATGCTAGAGTAATCTCCTCACCTTTGTAGGTAAGGCTCGCTTCTGCGTGCCCTCAGCTGGTCAGGACAGAGGGACCAGGCATTCGGATCCGGGCTGAGTTCTGGAGGGAAATTCTCTCTCAATCCCTTCGTCCGAAGGAAAGGAGGTGAGATCTCCCTCACGGATCAACGGAACCCTCTAGGATCAGCTGGGCAGCTCGTCTCTCGCCTTCTTCTCCGAGGTCAGTCGGTAGCATCTGGATACTTCGACTTCAGGGTGAACATCAGCCCTCAACTGCCAAATTCAGGACTTTTTATACACTTCAGTCCCCCTCCCTACTGGAGGGGGGGGGGAGAAACCTTGTTCTCATTGGTCGCTTTTAGTACGTGTTCAGGCAGGACTGATGAAGTCCTGGCTGTGAGTTATCTCTCTTTATTATTTCCTTATTTGGTAATAAAACCTTACTGCTCGAAGCTTCTGGCGTGTTGCTAAGCAAAGGACGAACACTTTACCACAGATTGTTTACACACTGGTTCCAGTTCCTCTTTTGGAAGTCACATCAGATTCATCATACATTTGTTAGACTCATAGTACATTTAAACACATGATTCAATTGTTAAAAAAGGATTCTTACAAAACAAGTTTAACAACACCCTTATTCATTGTATAATTATCAAAGGATCACATGATTATATTTTCATTCAACGTAGAAATAATCTCTTCTCTGCTGTTCTGACATGCTCTGTGTTTGCCCCTTTTTCTGATGTTAGCAATAAACTCTCCGTTCCCATGGGACATATCTAAGTTTCCATGGGATCTTTATCTGAGATGAACATAAATCAACCTTAGTTATATACGAAATTTACTTTATTACAGCCAGCGTCTGGCCAGGTACCTCTTTATGATCCCATAAAAAGTGGTTGTCTGGACAACACTTCATTCAACTGAAACTTGGCTCATGTGAATCTAGGCCTATTCAGCTTCTCATAAGGGCTGGATCCAATTATTAAAATCAAGGTTGATTGACACCCCCTGCTTGGATTCAGTCCTTGCTCATTTACACCTTATTTACGACCCCCCAGCCAGTCCTCATCGTGTTCCTCAACGTCCACATGCAAGATGTCCTCTTCTTCTTCATCGTAGTCCAATTCGCTCATACCATCCTGATCTGGTATGTGCTCGTTCTTGATGTTCGACTTGTCTTGTCCTGTCATGTTTTCATCTGTCTCAGCCCAGGACTCCAGCACGACCATCTCCTCGAGCGCCAGCGGACTATTTTGCGGACTCGCTCTCGGCTGCTGTGGGATTATGGCCATTGGATCATTTCTTTCATCCGGCCCAGGGGATGTTACTTGGTTCTCAACCCCAGGACTCATGACAGCGGTGTTAATCTGGGTTGAGTCGGCCTCAATGTGATGCAATCCCACATCTTCGATGCCTTTTTCCTTTGGCTGCAACAAATCTGACGTACCTTGCTCTTTCTTTGGGTTTATTAACGCTTTAATGGCCATGGACAACTGTTCTGCTTGGATCACAGTGGTAAGGCTTTTGTCAGTAGTTATTGGGCCGAAGGGGATGAATTCGACAGGTCCATCTGCTCGGGGCTGATCAATGCTATCTAGGCTGCCAGGACTTTGTTGTTCTTCTCCCGTGGATGCAAGGCTGTCTAGGATACTGTCCAATGTATCCAACCCGCACAGTTCTGGGCATTCTAGAGTGAGGATGGGTGGTTCTGGGGTGTCAGATTGCTCGTCCATTGGTTCAGTCTCTCTGCTCGCTGGGATCTTGCGCTGGGTCTCCATTAACAGGAATGGGGCCCAAAGCATAAAGAGTGGGTTGATTTCTCGGGCACCAACCGGTGCAGACATCACCAGGGGCAATGGTTCCAAAGGGTTTGCTGTTGTTTCGATGTATGGCCCATATACTAAAGCCAGTCCAGTATATAGATACGTGGCCCAGAACCTAGTTCTGTTCTCGAGATGTTCCCACACTTTGACCACCACCGGGTAATATGAGGATCGTGGTGGAATGGTTCCAACCAGCATGTGGGGTTCAGAATTTAAGGCAGAGCTCCAAATGACTTTACAGGTTCTTTCAGTTTCTGCGCACGCTTCTGCAGGCACTTGGGGCAGGCTATACGGATCGTCTATTACTAGGATTCCGTTCACCACTGTCTTATTCATTGCCCTCAGATGACATGGTTGGCACCACCAGGATGACCCCACAGCCCAGAGATATTTGGTCTCTTTCAACTCATGATGGCAGAAACAGCAAGGCATCTCAGGTTCCTGCGAGAGCAAGCAGATGCGTCACAGAACTTTGCTCTTTACAAAAAGCCATCAAAAATAAAAATTTAAAAGTTCAATAAAATTCAAAGTTCAAAGGAATGTAGGACTGGTGAGTTTGGCAAATAGGGAATAGAAAGCCATTCCGGCAGGCCCAACCCTACACAGGTTTTACGGGTCTCTTTTAGGCCACGATCTATCCATCCATCCATCCATTTTCTTCCGCTTATCCGAGGTCGGGTCGCGGGGGTAGCAGCCTAAGTAGGGAGGCCCAGACTTCCCTCTCCCCAGCCACTTGGAGCAGCTCCTCTGGGGGAATCCCAAGGCGTTCCCAGGCCAGCCGAGAAACATAGTCCCTCCAGCGTATCCTGGGTCTTCCTCTGGGTCTCCTCCCGGTGGGACATGCCCGGAACACCTCACCAGGGAGGCGTCCAGGAGGCATCCTAACCAGATGCCCGAGCCACCTCAACTGGCTCCTCTCGATGTGGAGAAGCAGCGGCTCTACTCCGAGTCCCTCCCGGATGACTGAGCTTCTCACCCTATCTCTAAGGGAGAGTCCAGCCACCCTGCGGAGAAAACTCATTTCAGCCGCTTGTATCCGAGATCTTGTTCTTTCGGTCATAACCCAAAGCTCATGACCATAGATGAGGGTGGGAACGTAGATCGATCGGTAAATTGAGAGCTTTGCCTTTTGACTCAGCTCTCTCTTCACCACGACAGACCGGTACAGCGCCCGCTTCACTGCGGACGCTGCACCTATCCGCCTATCGATCTCACGCTCCAGTTTTCCCTCATTCGTGAACAAGATCCCGAGATACTTAAACTCCTCCACTTGGGTAAGGACCTCCTCCCCGACCCGGAGAGGGCACGCTACCCTTTTCCGGCTCAAGACCATGGCCTCGGATTTGGAGGAACTGATCCTCATCCCGGCCGCATCACATTCAGCTGCAAACCGCTCCAGCGAAAGCTGTAGATCACGAGCTGATGAAGCCAATAGGACCACATCATCTGCAAAAAACAGAGAAGCGATTCTAAGGCCACCAAAACGGATCCTCTCAACACCTTGGCTGCGCCTAGAAATTCTGTCCATAAAAGTTATAAACAGAATCGGTGACAAAGGGCAACCTTGGCGGAGTCCAACTCTCACCGGAAACGAGCCTGACTTACTGCCGGCAATGCGGACCAAGCTCTGACACCGGTCGTACAGGGACCTAACAGCCCATATCAATGGGCCTGGTACCCCATACTCCCGGAGTACCCCCCACAGAACCCCCCGAGGGACGCGGTCGAATGCCTTTTCCAAGTCTACAAAGCACATGTAAACTGGTTGGGCAAACTCCCACGCACCCTCCAGGACCCTGTTGAGGGTGTAGAGCTGGTCTAGTGTTCCACGACCAGGACGAAAACCACACTGCTCCTCCTGAATCCGAGGTTCGACTATCCGACGGACCCTCCTCTCCAGAACCCCTGAATAGACCTTACCAGGGAGGCTTAAGAGTGTGATCCCTCTATAGTTGGAACACACCCTACGGTCCCCCTTTTTGAATAGGGGAACCACCACCCCAGTCTGCCAATCCAAGGGAACTGCCCCCGATGTCCACGCGATATTGCAGAGTCGCGTAAGCCAACACAACCCCACAACATCCAGAGCCCTGGATCTATTTTTCAAAAATTCTTAATCTATTAATTACGAAAAACTGAACTACCAAAACTCACTCAGTCAAATCTACAAAAAATTTAAGAACTCTATTAATGGTGTCATACTTTCGTCCGAGGTTCTCAACCCTGACCAACAACCATCTGAGAGAACCTCGTCGGTCGATGTCACCTAGGTAAACTGAGTAACTATGTAAGAGTGACTAACTAGTCATTCGAATAGTAGTAAGTAATGATTACTGTTAACTTTTATACATATAATACGAGTAATAAAGTCAATAATTGAATTTAACTAAAAGCGTTGCTAGGGTATTGGGGTTAAGCGTTGTTGGTTATACTGATTATATTGTTGTATCTCCAGGAATCACAGGTTACGATCTATGGATGGCCTACGATTTTCGTCCGCCTCTGGTACAGCAGGGAGTTCACTAGACCTAGGTTTGAAAACGGCCCCGTATGTCATCATCCAGATTATGATGGGTACCGTGGTGCAGAATCCACTCCAATATAGCACGGAACAGATTCCCCACATTAGACCCCACCCAATTAACACGGATAATCTAAGTAGCCAACGTTTTCTACCCATTGTTTGCAAAGACATTGTCAGATAAAGCAAATGCGCCACGACTGTAATTGCTATAATTCCTTCCAGTATGGTGGTCACTAATCTACCTACTGTACTACCGCAGTGTGAGTTTGGTATAGATATCAGAGTCAGGCGGGTTAAGCACTCCAGAGCCACTACCAGCGAGTCTACGAGCAGCCAGATTGCAATTACTATCTTCTGTCGGGAAGATGTTTGAACCCTTCCCAGCAGATAGACAACAAACAGGTGCGGCATGATCTCAGCTCGTTTGAGTATCATGTGTGTCACAATCATCTTGCCATGGGCTTGCATAGCTGTTGGGAATCGCATTATCTTCTTCTTGCTCCATTCTCCGGTATGGCAATACAACATCCAGGCTATTAGTACCAAAAAGTATTCTATCGTGCCCCCATTAAAGTAACTTGGACATTGCGGCCCGGTTGTAGTTGGGGAAACGGTGGTGGTGTCGGGCCATGCCTCGGAGGTACTAATCTCTCCTGGGGTTATAGTCGTAGTCTGGTCACTTGTGGTCTGCATGTTGTTATATTCTTATCTGCCTAAATCGGTAGTATGTTACGCGGGTCCTTCTTGTAATCTTGCAGTAAAACTGTACGATTTGTCTTTCCCACTCCTCTAACTGTTCTCTTTCCTGAGATGTTATTCCAGTCTTCCAATCACAGTACCCTGGTAACGCTATGCTAGATGTTTCAGAATGTCCGTAATCCCTATATGTGGCACTAATATATCTATTTTGTCCGTCCCGTACTATAGCTTTAATAAGACACCTCTCTCCGCAAGGAGTTCCTTTAATTTCCTGAATTCTCTGATCCTCATAAACTAGTTCTTCGCAATGGCAAAGGATGATCTTGTTGTCTTCTGTTGTTACAGCGATCTTCTCTTGGTTTGTATAAGCGATTGTCAAATAGTAAACTATAATTACCGTGGTTAGGCTTTTAAGTTGCTTCTGCATTCCGTTCTTATTCGACTTCTCCCTTAGTTGGCTGCTTTATCCTATAAGTCTTCCTGAGCTTCGATCCCTGCTGCTCCGGGGCTGAAGAGTGACTACTTCCCCCTGTGCTCCTACTTTTAAGCAGAGCCAGCGCCCTCCTCTGGGAGGAGTGGCTTATCGCTCCTCCCCCATGGGCGGCGCATAGCTCTGATACCTTCCTGTAAGGCCACCCGTCCCAATACTGCGATAATTACCATTGCGACCATGATAGCCAAATAAGGCCAGACCTGAATGAATAGATCAATCATCCATCCCTGGATGGTTTTTCCACCTTCCTTAAGTATTGAGCCTATTCCGTATGCTGTTTCTTTAACCTTATGGCCTATTGCATAGCTAACAGTCTCATACCATGCACAGCTATGTGAATTCTCTCCCTCACCACATTTTTTCCAGCTTTCTTCTGGATACTGACACGTGAGGTTGGAATAGATTTTGTTCGAGCCTACCCATTCATATCCCCGAATCTCATCACCAAGGCACAGGCGACGTCTAGCTGCATGCCCTTCGGCTAGTGCGATCATTGAGTCTGAAACAAAGGGAACTATCACTCCTTGAACTTGCTTCCTGCTACTTAATTGGTGCCCTAGGACAGCGTTGGTGCAACTTGTTCCTCTCGGCACTGCTCTTCTCCATGTTTGACCAAACTTTTTCCAGATGACCCCTGCTGCATGTGTTGAATATTCACCTGCGTAGTAGCTTTTACAATAACTTTCCCATCCCGGTAGCTCGTAACAAGGTCTACGGGCTAAACTTATTGCACATTCGGTTTGTTCTTTATTACAAATCATTTTCCAAGGTCTGGGGCTAACATACCTCTCGGGGCGATATAGAGCTCCTGCCCATATATCCTGCTCTTTGGAGTATACTGTAGCTAAATATTGATATCTGATCCAATAATTGTTTGAATGATGCAAACATGGGGCTACCCATTCTTTTATTTCTTCCTCCTGAAATCCCCACCAGGTTCTCAGCTTATCTCGTTTATGGTACTCATGCCACGCCTGCAGTAATATCTTTGCTGTTTTAGCTCTTTTTAAATTTGTACAATCATAACGCCAAGTGGACATTACGGTTACTTCAGTTTCCCATAATCTGCATCTAGGGGACACTCCACTACTTTCCCAAACTGAGTTGTTGAGGCTAAGAAAAATACGTTCGGCTACACATTTATCGATCTTATCAAAATCGTTCTTTGGTACATTAAGCAGTTCATCTGGTTTGGGTAATCTTTGGGTGTACATATCTGAGTAATAAGGTCCTATTAATCCTAGGTGAAGTCTAGCGTGTCCCTCTATAAAATCTCCCTCAAAATGTGGTAACCTAGGGGCTATCCAGACCCAGGGTAACGTGATATTTAACCAATCTTCGTGCTGCGCATTGGATGGGCTAAATATAGCTGCCCAACTCCAATAATAGTATTTCTGATTATTAACTGGGGTTATAGGTAAGAAATTTTGAGTTTTGCACTCACCATACAGGTTCCAGTAGCAATGTGGAAGCCTTTTTATTTTATTTTCCTTGCAGTGTTCATTATACGCTTTCCTTCGTGTCTGCGTCTAATTTTGGGAATATCTCTTTAGGCAGGAACAAATCCATTAGTAGTCCATCCCCATCTATTATCATTGGGGTTAGTGGTGGACCTGTATACCTTTGAGGATGTGTTCTACCGGTTGGCCTTATTTTGAGCCTGATATTAGTCTCATTGGGCTTTAACGTCTCCTCGTATTTAACAGAGTGGATGGTCTTGATACCAGTGAGGTTCTGGTTAGTCTGGGTATTGTTTCTTTGACTTCTAGGAGGGGTTGCATCGCAGTTCAAATGGAGGTTGCCCCAAAACTCCCAGCGTGGGAGAATTGCTTGACAGCTACTCTCTTTGGGTGGTGCCGGATAGATAACCTCTGTATCCCAGTAGCCTTGGTGCTTTAACCCTAGTAATGGTCTGCAGGCACGGTCACATTGCCATTCAGGGGGTTGTTTGTCTGGATGGATCCAGTTGCATCTCATTGTTCTCCGAACATAGTTCTCCAAAACTGCAGTCCAAACTACAATGCCATCTTCCAGAACCAGCAAGTCAGTCATGGTCCAGGATATTCCGGTCAGGTTTTCAGCTTCGATGTGCGCTGTCCACCCCGACATTTTATCCAATTTTCTTCTCCAAGCTTGGTAGCCTGTTCGTTTCACTTTGTTCCAGGCCAAGGTTTGATTTGGAATGTCTTCGTTAGGGTCCCATGGCATGAAAATGTTCCGTCTGGTGACGTCCCAGCAAGTCATGTTCGCATACTTGGACCTCCCGTGGGACACTTGCACATGGGTTAGGCTCCATGGTCTGATTCCAGCTTGATACAAAATAACCAACATCATTATAAGGCCTATTAACACTACGAATCCCCGCATCAGGGTTCGCAGGCATGCTGCTTTGTCCATTCTCATAATCCTTAAACAGTCCTTAGGTCGTTTAGGGGTCGCTAGATCTTCATAGATGTGTGTCTCATTTTCATAGGCATGTGGGTCGTCACCACTATCCGAATCAAAGCTGCTTGAATCACTTTGGTTCGGTCTTCTTATCAGGGCAATCATTTCGAGGTTTTCTGTTCAAAGTCTTTATCTCTCTTGGCTCCGGGCCTCCTTCTCGCACATCGGCGAGCTGTGGTCACTCGTTCCTTGAGGAGTTCCAGATATAGTGGAGAGGGGTGGGGCAATCCAGGTTGCAATCCCTTCCACACCCACCTCCACTGAGTCACCAGCCATTCTTCAGGTTTAGGCTGGGGTCCCTCTAGACTCCATCTCTGTTGCCAATTAGGTCCCTGTGCGATCTTCCGTTGGGCTCTGCAAAGGGCCGCAATATACTGTGTTGAGGTTGGGCCTTCTGGTGCCAGATTTTCTATTAAAAGTATCAATGGTTCTTCATTGTACATTACCCCCATTAGATGCCCCATTCTAGCCCACGGAATAATACCTGGATAAGGAGTTTGTATATGGGTTCTTAGCATTCTTATGGGTAGGTATTGGTTTTCGATGATATATCGTTCCGGTCTACGCACTCTTCCTCTGATTGCTTTTACCATGGCTGGGCTTGTGGTCCAGATCACCATTCCTCCCACTGAGAGTTCAAAGAATCGGCTTTGGTACATTTCTCGATAGTTAGGGCCCCATCTTAATTTAATGCTTACTCCCGCCACTATCAGGTAAACTACATTAAATATCCACGGTGAGGTTGGTGGACAAGGCGTAGGGGGGAGTTCACAAGTCGGGTCATGTCGGGGCAAATATGCTGGCTTCAGGCGATATTCATTTTGGGATTTGTCTAAATCGGGCTGTCTAGTGTATTGGTTGGTTGTGTAGAAATAGTTATTACTGCTCTTCTTCCAAGAGAAGTCCTGTCTAGGTTTGTCGAGCCGCACTATTTTTTCGGTTGTGGCTAGCGTTCTTTTAATTCTTAGAGCTGGCATTTTTGGGCCAACCTTGTCAAATTGAACCAAAATATTTTCAGTATCTGGACTTATCCATTTCGAGTCTATAATGTCTTCCTTTCTTATTGTCCTGGTTTTGGGTTCGTAAGCAGCCATTCCAGTAGTGGGTGTTCCTTTCTCAGTTCTTCGGTGGCTCCTGGGAGATCGTACACTGTGCTAGAGGAAGGGTGGTTCTGACTTTCTTCTCTCTTCACTCTCTCTTTATAGAGCTCCAAACACAGGGGTGATGGGTGGTACAGATCTGCACGTAGCCCTCGCCACACCCATGTCCATTGGTGGACCTCCCAGTACTCTGGCTCGAGTTGTGGGCCTTCCAGCCATCCAAAGTCGCCTAAGGTCATAGGGTACCCCTCAAAGTACCGGTTCATTGCTGCGGTCATCCGTTGTTTCAGTTTTCTAAAATTTTCCGTCGCATATTGTGTGTAGTGTGGACCCCTCTCAAGTGGCTGCGTTATTATACTAACTAATGGATGTCCCCTGTAGGACACTTTCATCCTGTAGGCTTCTCGGGCATGATGATCTGCCCATTCCGGATAAGGCATACGAACCCGGTCGTACAGCATTCTTAGTGGCAGTCTGGTGTTTTCCACCACCACTTTAGTTGGGTCACATTCCTTTTGGTAGATTTTTGTCTTCAGAGTTGAACTTGTTGCCCAGATCACTTGTGTTCCTACAGTGATTTCACAATATTCTGTTTGATGTGGCTGATCATAATTCGGGCCCCATTTAATTTTGATTAGGGTTCCCTGCACCATTATTCTTGTTGCATTAAAAATCCATGGTGTCCCCATGGGCCCTGATTCGTTTTGGACTGCTTTATTATTAACCCACGCCATGAAGCGGCTTTTTCTAACAATTTGGGTTAGGTCTGGACTTCTGAGTGTTTGGACCACCGTGCTGTAATAATTTTTTGTACTAGTTTTAGTAGTTGAAAAATCTTTTCTTGGTCGATCTAATTTTACCAGTTTGCCTCGAACAATTAAGGCTGGTTCGTAGGGTCCAATTCTCAATCGTTGGAACAACACATTCAGTCCATCTTTCTGCATTCGGGTTATTCCTTTGTTGGAGTCTTCTCTGTTAGGCTCACTTGACACTGCTTTGATATCTTCGTGTGTTATCCAACACGTTTCGATTGATGCAATTGATTTTATGTTAGCTCTTTTTTTAAAAATGGAGCTGGGACATCTTAATACTTGGTTAAGTGTTTGTTTACCTTTTCTTTTTCCGCGATGAGATCCATTGAAGATTCTAGCGCCCCGTTTAAGAGTCTTTACTTGTCCGTTTTCTTCCATTTAAAGGTTCTTCTGGCCCAGTCTTTCAACGCACTTTGTTTCTTTTTCCCTTCCTTTGGTGGAACTTCCTCTTCCTCCTCTTGACTGTCTTCGATCGGGTGTATTGTGGCTCCAACTGAGTACACTCCTTTGTATGGTGCTAAAATCATCTGCACCGAGACCTTAACCCTCTGGGTGGAGTTTGGCCTTATGGGCGTACTTGCTTGCTGCGGGGCTGTTCCTGGTATCTGCAACGCCCCGTGTCTCTCCCAGCCCTCTGAGGTAACTAGATACTCAGTTGTCTTTTGCTTAGCCTTCGCCCCCTGCACGGCCCATGCGTCTAAGCTGGTGGTAAAATAATGGAGGTTTGTATTTCTAGCTCCTACCTCACGAGGTACTTCTGGGAGGTCTTCTAGTGGGAGATCTTGATTCAACAGTACCTCTGCTATCAATTGTGCCCACGTTGTCAGCTCCCAGGGGCCCTTCCAGCCATTCCTCTGTGCCTCTTCACTCTCCTCGTCGGGTAGGTTGATGGTTCCGGCGTTTGGATTCTCTGAAGGGTCCCTATACACCCTAAAAACCAAAGGGAATTGGTTAGTGCCTAGAGGGGCACTTCTTACTCTCCCCATCTTTGAGCTATAGGGCCAGGATTGCTGTATTGATTGCTCAAGCAGGTCTCGAGGGTTCCATAATTTATCCCCTGTCTCAGCTGAGTCTCCCTCGCTGTAGTTTCCTATTCCTAAATATAATGGTGGAGCGGTAGGGTTTACTTCTAGCCCACTAGCCTGCCGCTGTATACTCTGGCTCTGCCTTGGGGCCTCGAACTTTTCCTCATCTAATTGGTCGCTAAAGGACTTAAGGGGTTCATAGTATTTTCTTACTTGCCACCCTCTTGCGTGTTCAGTGAGCAGAAGCTGGCCTGCTTTCATGTCTTCATCACATCCTCGGCAGTATTTTATGATAACCCCATTCCACTCACACTGACACTCTCTCGGCCCTTTGCTAGTCAGATCCCATTGTGTGAAGACAATTACCCGAGGCAGGATAATAACCCTACACTCCCCACAGATGAATGCATCCATTACTTTTACTGGTTTCACCTGTAACCCTTGGACCTCCCGCTGGTCTGATTTAGGTCTGAGGGGCTTCTTCTTTCCTGGTCCTGCCCACTTCACGGGTAGACCACTAGTTCTTGAGCAAACTGCACATTGGTTAAATAGTGCGTTCCATCTAACTAATTCATCTTCTGTTGACAGGTATCCCTTCTTGGCATATTCTAATGTTCTCAGGGCTCTTCCTGCCCAAAGTCCTGAGGTTGTTCTTCTTAGGATTATTCCCCCGCATATAGTGGCCAGTCTAATATAGGGGAACTCGTTGCTTGGTTCGCTGGCCATAATCCGGTTTCTGGTTTTAACTTAGCTAGGAATTGGTTTCAGCTGCTGTATTCCTTGGACCCCTTTTTTAACTAATTCTACCGTGTTTTTATCTAAAAGTCTCTTCACTCTGTCTGTAGCATTATATTTGGGTCTTACCGCAACTGCTGAAGGATGATCCTGTGCTCTGATCCACACCCTCTGCCCCACCTTGAATGAGACGTCAGGGTCTGGCTGTTCCTCTTTATCATCGGAGCCCCGCCCAGTTTCCTGTGTGGTGAACTGTCGTTGGTTAAGCTCCTCTGAAGGGGAGGGCCTATCTGCTCTGCGCCTATCATTCAAGGCCTGTCCTATTTCCACAGTTTTAGTACTCCATTCTTTGGTGTTAGCATTTTTGGCTATCCAATTTTTGACTAAACCTATGGCTCTTTCTGCGACTCCATTGGCTTGGGGTGTGTAGGGTGGTGAGTAGACACGCATTACCCCAAAGGTTTGGCACCAGTGATCTACCTGAGCATTGCGAAAATGTGTCCCATTATCGGTTCTTAACTCTTTTGGAATGCCTAACGCTCCACAGACTTGTTCCAGCATGCTAACTACACTGTTGCCATTAGCTTTTCTAGCTGGTTTTACTATCACATACCCTGACATGGAATCCACTAGCACAAGAAGGTATTTCTCTCCTTTTTTGCCCGTGACTCCCATGGGTCCAGCCACGTCCATGCACACCGAACCCCAGGGGATGGTGCTTTTGATAGTTTGTCCATCCACTCGGTGCCCTCTGCGCCCTGCGTTATATTGACCACATATTCGGCAGTCCAGCAGCACTTTGCGGATCTGTTTCAAGGGAATCCAGAGCTCCTGATGCTCCAATTCCTTGCGTGTGGGTTGTACGCCTACATGACCTAAGCTCTCATGCACGCTTCGCACAACCTCAGACACGTATTCTTGTGGGACCCTCCGACCCTCGGGGGTTTTCTCCCACTTCTCGATCCCGACAAAAACGATTTTTCTCTGTTGTACATAACGATCTACTTCCTCATTGCCCTGCCAATGTTTTCCTTCCTTAGTATGGGATTTCTGGTGCTCGATCTCCAGCTGCAGATTTAGCCTAATCTCAGCTATTTTCTTCCACAAGTCATGATGAGCTACCACTTTCCCTTTTGCACTTTCAAATCCATTTTCTTCCCAGATGGATAAGTCCTCATTTAGGGCTTGTGCACAATAATGACTGTCTGTCACTATCCGAGCTGTTTTTATTTTTCTGTGAGTTAATTCTAACAATCCTTCGAGTACTGCCGTAACTTCTCCAGTCTGCGCACTACCTGGGACTCTCCCCCTGCTACGGCAGCACTCGTTTCCTTGATATTTGAGGATAAATCCCCAATGTGCTACCTGATCGGTGCCTTTCTTGGATCCGTCAGTGTAAAGAGTCCAGTCAGGCGTTTTCCGGGTTACGGGTGTCTCTTCTTTTGTTTTCTTGCTTACTGGTTGCGTGGGTCCTATTTCTAGATCAGGGTCCAACAGGATGTCTTCCCACCTCCCCCAGCGCGAATTCGTCGCTTTGGTACTTTCTATTGTTCCTTTCCTGAGATATTTGTGTACCTGACTCTGTGTTATGACTTTAATTTGTTGGCCTTGGGCTAGGTCTTTTAATGTTCCCCAATATCTAGCTAGTACTGCTAGTTCTTTTTCTTCCTGAGGAAACTTTTTCTCTACTGAGGTCAAGGTGTAACTCCAAAGAGTAATTAGCCCTCCATTCTCATTTTTAACTGCAATCATAGCATTGTTGTCTTCACAGCTGATCTCAGCTACGAGTCTTGCCAACACGCTTCTGGGTTCTAAACGTACTGCTTCTTTGATTTTTTCTCTCAGTATCTCTAGATCTTTTTGATTCTCGGCTGTCCATACCCACATCTTCTTGTTCTTCTTTTCTTCATGGCCTTCTTTCTTCTTCAGGCAAGCATACAAGGGTTTTGCATATTTTTGGTAGTTAGGGACATGATCTCTTACATAATTACATAGCCCTAGGATCTTCTGTAGCTCATTTTCAGATTCAGGTGGCTGAATTTGCTCAAGCTTTTCCCTGTAGCCTTCAGAGAGGCCTAAGTCTGCCGCTACTTGGAAACCTAAGTAGTTCACCTGGAATTGCCCAAACTGGCATTTCTTCAGATTTAATTTCAGTCCTGCATTGGTCACTTGTTGCACCACCTTTGCTAATCTTTCTAGGTGTTCTTCTTCTGTGTCATCTGCTATGAACACATCATCGATGTAAACTGTGGCGCCTAAGCCTTTAAGCACGTCCATAACTGCTGACTGAAATACATTCGGAGAATTTTTGTATCCCTGTGGTAATCGTTGCCAGACATAACTCCTTCCTTGATGGGTAAAAGCTGTTTTCCCTTGTGATTGTTTAGCTAGTCGAAGAGAAAAGAATCCATTTGCTAAATCAATGCATGATTTGTACTTTTTCACTTGCAGTGTCTTCAGGGTACCCTGAGGGTTGATTAGACTCGCTCGGTTAGCTATTGTGCGCCTGTTTAATGCCTTAAAGTTAATCACTGGTCTCCATCCTCCTCCGGAGGACTCAGGTTTCTTCACCGCTTGTATGGGGCTGTTGGTGATAGGATTAGATTCTTCTCTGATAATCCCTAAAGCACTTAATTCCCTTACAATTTTGTTCATTTCTTCAACGGCACCAGGGTTTAGTGGATATTGTCGTACCGGTGGATGTACTCCGCCTTCAATCATATGTATAACTGATGGGCCTAAATCCCCACAGTCATTTTTAAACCTGGCCACTGAGGCCGACTCGATGATTTGTTTTAACTTCTCTTTCCCGGCTGGGGAGAAGTCGCTCTCATTTATTTTTTCTTTTGCCACCTCAGGAATATTTACAGGTTTATACCATTCTCCAGATTCAACTTTTTCATGTGTGGGCCCTATTTTTACTAACCGGGTTTTAAGCAGTTCCAGTCGTCTGTTCAGAGCTCTGCGGTCTTTTCGTGGTTTTCTTAAATCTTTCATATCTGTTATGGCCACAAGGTTGTATGGGCCTTTTATCCAAACAATTCCATGCCACAATGCATAAGGCATTTTCTCTATAGTTCCATTTGCTAATTGCACCGTTAGGTGTCCTATTGTTTTTAGGTTTTTGCGGGTCATAGACACCTCTGCCCCTGAGTCTATTAGATAAGGCTCACCGTCTACATTCGTGTAGATTTCGTCTCCCTTCCAATAAGCATCTTCTAGGGTGACCCGCGACCTGTCAGCCATTATTTAGCTGGCCCCCCATCCCTTTTCTTTCGGGATTCCTGGAGGGCCGTTCTTTGTTCTGGGCTCATTCTAAGAAATTCTTCTCTAGGCACAAAATCATTTCTTCTCTGAGGTGTTGCGTTTGCAGGTTGGGCCTGAGATCTACTTGATTGTTGACTTCTGTATTGTGGCTCCGACTGGGGCCGTTGGGATCTATCCCTGTATTGTGGTTCTGACTGCCTTTGGGGCTGTCTATTTTGCTGTGGTTGTTGTTGTTGTGGCTGTTGCTGTGCCCTAGGGGCTGGTTTTTGTTGTTTTGGGTTTTGTCTCGTCTCGTTTTTCCTTTTTTCTTCCCAAAACTGTTGTTCTAGATCAAAAGACTTCACTGTATGGTCTATTGCCGGGACTAAGGTCTCACTGGGCATTGACGCAAACTTCATTTCACCTCTCCTACCTTTTGTTACTACCCTCAGAGCCTTTACATATCTTTTTGGAGGGACTGTTCGTTTCAATTCATACCAGACCGACGTGAGGCGTTGACCTTGGTCCATTCGTACTTTCGCCCGCTGGATTTGAGCGTCTTCATCATCCATATCCTCTAGAACTAGTCTTTCATAGTGTTCTTGAGCTGACTCTTCCTTGCCCACTGGGTTTGCGGTGATACAACTAAGCCACAGGCTTCTCGCCTTATCACACTCAGTGGAGCTGATCACCATAGGCCATACGTCCTTAATATACTCCTCACTAGTTTCATCAGTTCTTTTTTCTCTGACTAAAGTTTTCAGTTTTTTGTACTCACGGTAGCTGTCGGTCTCTGGGTTAGGGGTTCGGCATGGTTCCTGTTGCCGAGGTTCTATGGCCTGCCGAGGCTCGTGGTGTGATTGGACTATTTCTTTCTGACCTGGTGCCTCCTGCCCATCTTCTGATGTGTCACTCATCATTTTCTCATTTGTCTCGTTGGCAAATTTCTGAGCTGCCTTTTTCATTCTCCTTAACAGCACATCGTGCGCTATAGCTACGTAGGCTGTCCTAAAATTGCTGGTTAGGAGTTCATGAGCTGCTAACGTGGGATATGTAGGCATCATAAGGATATTAGCCCATTCTCCCTTTGTTGCTTTGACTGTCAGTCCCACTGTCTCTTTCAACCCATCTGCCCATTCTTCTGGGATCTCGTATCCAACTTGTCCGACCTCAGGAATATAAGTACTGCGTCCTTCTCTTGTCTTTATTGGGCCCCATGTTATATCTCTGGCTACTTTTTCTGATGCCCTGCGGGGATTTATCAAGGCTACTGTCTTCTTTTGGCCTTTTCTGGTCCCCATCCTCAGCTGTATTGTCGGGAGGTGAGTTTGGTCTACGGAATATAGGCTCTCACTGTCTTCGTCTTCAGACGTCACTGGATCTACGGTTTCGCCTGGCTCGTTGTTAGGATTCTGTTCGTTGTCATTATCTTCATTTTCATTCAATGTCTGCGCTAGTGGGACCAATTTGTACCCGGGACTTCCTTTCTGGGTTCGGGCCTCACTCTTTCCCTTGCTTTCTGTCGGGGTTTTTATTGCTTTCCCTATGGGTGAGTTTAAGAGTACTTTTGGTTTTTGCTCTGTGTCTTTCACCGTGTTTTTCATTTTTCTTCCCTCCTTTGAGGTTGATGGTATCTCTTCGTCATTTGTTTTAGGATGCCGTGGGTTTTGTTCAGGTGTTTCCCCAGCTGAGGTTATCGAGTACACTAGTCGCGCCTTGCGGTCTTCCTCTAGTTTCTCCGGGATTACTATAACTATTTCTTTCAACATGGTTTCGCGCGGCATACGAGTTACCATATAATTTGCGGTATTAATTGCGACTCGTTCAGCTATTTCCCACTGGAGGTTGTGTGATCTTAACCCTTCTATGCTCATTGTCACTCTCCTGAAGTTATAAGTGATCGCTTGAGCTAGCCCTTTTTCTAGAGCTTCTATCATGTCCCTCATGTATCCCTCATTATTTTTTGCTTCCTTGTAGCTTTGGATTGGGACATGTATTATGGCGTAATACGGGAGATACCCATCTCTTGTCATGCTTACCCTTGCTGTCGTATATGATGCTAATGCGGTCAACTGATTCACCTCTTTTTGGTAATCGGGACCGGCTGCAGTTTTCAGGGCCTTTTTAAAGTTTCCGTTGTGTATTCGGTACATGTTGTCTGTGAATATTAGTAACCCGTCTCCCTCTATAACCCAGGGAATTCCTACTAGGCTATACACCCTAGCATCACCTACTTGTTTTAGGACCCGAGCTTCTTCAGGCAATGGTTTTAAAGCTTTCGGGGCTTGGGGTTCGTTTTTTGGTTTCCTAGGGCCTTGATCCCCACTCTTTGGTTTTGGTGGGTCTTTTTTTACTATCTCTTCCTTTCCTTGACCAGGTTCTGCGTCTAACTCAAGATGGTTCTGTTTATTCCTGCGCTTCCCGGTAGTTGGGTCGGAGGTGCCTGCCAGGTCTTCTGCTATATTTTCAAATTTTCCTGGTAGGTTCTTTGTTCTAAGGGAGAATTGTGTTTCACACTTTTCTACAAATCTGTCTGCCAAGATATCAATGAACTCTGCCATGGTGTCATCTTCACCTATTTCCGTTTTGAGTCGGCTTTTACCTGACTTTGAGCTTGTTCCGTCATCCATACCTGACTCTCTTTTTCGCATCTCTCCCTGCTCTGGGCTTGTGTCTGAGGCAAATCCTGTAGGTACCCTATATGAACTCGGGTTCGATGT
>JBBPBX010041526.1:0-17179 GCA_038048925.1 Garcialebias charrua
GGAGTCTGATGACAGGGAATTGAAATCCCTTGAAACTCAATTAGCTAAGGCCCAATTGAAAGACATACGTGACAAACTTAATGTCACAAAGGTGAATGCGATTCAGATGCCCCAGGTTCAGGGTCCTTCTACATCATCTGATAATTCATATCAACAGAGACCTCTGGGCCCATCCACATCCTGGCGCAGAGGTCGTAACAAACGTCTGAGGGGCAACCCTCGACCCACGGACAGGTGCCGCCGCTGTAACGGGGTGGGACACTGGTATTTTCAATGTCCGAGCAAACAGGATTTATCGAGACAGGAGGTGACGCCAGCTCGTTATCCACATGACGTATATCCACCACCACCAGATCATACTCCACATGGCCCTATGCCGGGAGCCAATAATCAGGCCCCAGGCCAATATCCTATTCAATAGGGGTGCCCTGGTCCGGCAGTAGGTGGTGTCTTGTATCCAGAACCTTTGGTATCGTTAACCATTAACGGCCGAAATCACATGTGTATGGTTGATACAGGCGCCAGGTATTCGTCAGTTAACACGTCACTCCCACGATCAAAGAATACCGTACCTGTTGTTGGATTCTCGGGCAAGCCAGAGGAGTGGCCGCTATCTTGTTACGTACCATGCGTGTGGAATAATCTGCGCTTTGAACACTCCTTCCTGATTTCTGACACATGTCCAGTGAACTTGATTGGACGAGACATTCTGTGTGATCAGAACGTGACTTTGATGATGAGTCCTGACAACGTCCAGCTGAGTTTTCCTGATGGAACTGTTCAGTACTGTGCTACAGTGAAAAGCTCTATTCATCAGATGCTCCAGGTTGAAGGGACTTCTGCTGAGTCTGGTCCAGCTGAACTTCAGGCTGAGGTTTGGTGGGGAGCTGTCCCTGACTTTACAACGACGCTCTTGTACGACACACTGCAGAGCTGGAACGCCTGGATTAATGTCATAAGATCTTATGACACGCTTCCTGATGTGGCACATTGCACGCTGAACTATGACCTTTGTGGTGATGGGGACTACGATGTGCTCTGGACAGGACTGCTGGAACATTGTCAAGAGACTGGTGAATTTCCAGTGGCTGAAATCATGGACATCTATGTGGCCCCGGAGGGAGTGGTGGCAGGTGTGAAGTTGCCTGCACCGTTACTGCAACTGTATATGCTTGGCGATGTATCGGCTCCGCATGTGTCATTGATGGTTGTATCTGGTGCTGATGCGAAGAATTTAGGTCCTGTGATGAGACGCTGTCTTGCTGTAAGGGAATGGGTGCCTACACAAAATCCACACTTACACTATTCTCCAGAAACTGATACTTACAGGATCACACACAGATCATTCACATTATTGTTACCTGAGAAACATTCTCTGCCTAGATCACATGGCGGAGAAAACACAGACCATGTTGATACGGACAAACTGTTAGCCAGTTTGCCTGATACACTTTGGGCCAGGAGTTCTACAGATGTGGGCCTGCTGACTGTCAAACCTGTCTCGATCGTTCTGAAGCCAGGCACGATTCCAATCTATAAACATCAATATCGACTCCGACAGGAGCAGATTGACGGTATAGAGCAAACTATTAAGGGTTTGCTGGAAGCTGGTGTGTTGCAGCCTACTGTTTCGAGCTGGAACACACCTCTACACCCGGTACCAAAAGCTGATAAATCTCATTACCGTTTAGTTCATGATTTGAGGCCTATAAATAAGGTTGTTGTTCCATCTAATTATGGTACTCCAAATCCTTATGTTATGATGAATGCTATTCAGCCTGAACACAAGTTTTTTACTTGTATTGACCTGGCGAACGCGTTCTTTTGTGTGCCTCTGGACGCTGGATCAAGGGATCTGTTTGCATTTACCTTTAAGGGGAAACAATTCACGTATACTAGATTACCTCAGGGTTACGTGGATTCACCCTCTTTGTTTAATCATGTGTTGAAGCAAGTCCTTACTGATTTGCCCTTGCCACCAGGAGTGGTTTTAATCCAATACGTCGATGATATTCTGATAGCAGCTCCGACTTCAGAAGCTATTATGCAGGCATCTGAGGCTGTGCTTCGACATCTAGCTCAGTGTGGTTTTAAAGTGTCAAAACACAAATTGCAGGTGGGTCGTTCAAAAGTTCAGTTTTTGGGTAGGCTCATCTCTGGCTCTGGCCTGCAACTGACGCCATCTCAGAAAAGCTCCATTTTAAATCATTCTAAACCAGCAAATGTTAGGATGATGTTAAAATTTTTGGGGCTGATCAATTACAGTAAGAACTTCATTCCTGATTTCAGCCGTAAGGTGGCTCCTCTGCGGAACCTCATTTCGGCTGTGGGATATAAAAATTTTGTGTCCCCACTGCAGTGGACGGAGGAAGCTGACAGGGCATTTGTGGAGATTAAACAAGCTTTGTTTGATGCGTGCTCTCTGCAGTGTCCAGATTACTCCTTGCCATTTCACTTGGATGTGGATGAAAAAGACGGATTTGTGAATGCCGTCTTGTTTCAAAGAGGGAAAGCTGGCTCTGACAGGCACGTTTTGATGTATTATAGTTCAAAATTAGATCAAATTGAAGTTGGCCACCCTACCTGTGTGAGGCATGTAGCTGCCATTGGAAAGTCTATTTTAAAGACATCACACATAACTATGGGGAATGAGGTTTTTGTTCACACAATTCATGACGTAAAATCATTTTTGGACTCACAAACATTCACATTTTCAAATCAAAGAACAGAAAACCTCAGAAGATTATTACATAATTCACATATACATTTTACAAGCCAGGGAACAAATATGGCTGCGCAGATGGACACCACACAAGATCATAACTGCATTAGTGACACCGCACAGGAAATGAAATTACATGAAAACCTTTCTAAAGATCCTTTGGACCAGCCAGACATGATACTGTTCTGTGATGGACATAGTCATAGAAATGAAACGGGCGCATTGATCACTGCGTTCGCTGTGGTGGAAAGAAGAGATGCAGGTTTTGTTGAACTCAAAGCAGAAGTGATGAACCAGCCAGCTTCTGCGCAGCTCGCAGAGCTAAAAGCTATAACAGAAGCTTGTAACGTTGCAGAAGGAAAAAAGGTTAATATTTACACAGACTCAGCGTATGTTTTTCAGGCAGTCTATGTTGATCTCTGTCACTGGAGAAGAAAAGGATTTGTCACCTCATCTGGAGAACCAGTCAGACATTTTAAACAATTACTGGAATTGTATTATGCATTGCAGCGGCCTAGACAAGTGGCAGTAATTAAATGCAAGGCCCATCAGAAGAGTAGCAATTTCATTGCTCAAGGGAATCATGAAGCAGATCAAGCTGCTAAAAGAATTGCAGGCTATATTTTAAGGACACAGATGGTCCAGAGACATGAGAAAAAGAGTTCTGAAGACTATTTTCAAAAGGAATTTACTCTAGAATATATCAGAGAGTTACAAAATGCAGCCGCTCCGCACGAGAAGCAGGCATGGTTAGACCGTGGAGCTAAAAAGGATAGTGAACAAATCTGGAGGAATCATGAGGGTAAAATTGTAGCTCCAGCTGGATTGTTCAACCTGCTATGCCAAGAAGCACACAGCAGGGGGCACTGTGGTACATCAAAACTGATTGACTTGATCTCACAGAATTGGTGGAACCCATATGCCTTTTCCATTGCAAAATATTTTGTACAGACGTGTGAAATATGTTCCCACCATAATCCAAGAGTGGCGCTTAAAACTGGACTTGGTGGATTTCCAATGCCTCAGGCACCGTGGAAAGAGATTGTGATAGATTTTACTGACATGGGTGTTGAGAATAGAGTGGCTGGAAAGAGATATTTACTCGTTTGCGTGGATCAATTTAGTAGGTGGGTAGAGGCCTTTCCAACTAAAACTGAAAAAGCAAAAGAAGTGATAAAGTGGTTGACAAAGGAGTTGATCCCCAGATTTGGAGTCCCTTCAGTGATCAGATCAGATAATGGAACCCATTTTGCAAACAGGGAGTTAAGGGAAGTTGAGAAATTGTTTGGCATTCGACATAAGTTTGGGGCTGTTTTTCATCCTTCATCACAGGGTTTGGTTGAACGTGCTAACCGTACTCTTAAAGAGGGGTTGGCAAAGGTTTGTGCAGACACAAAATTGAAATGGCCTGATGCCCTACCTATAGTGCTGTTCAACTTAAGGTCAACTCCAAATACTACCCTGAATGTCAGCCCTCATGAGATACTTACAGGAAGGAAGATGCCATGTCCTTTCACTCATCCGTTGCCGTCAGAAAGTACTATGTTACAATTACAACATTATGACATATCAGAGTACTTGAAGAGGCTTAATAATACTGTAATGAGTATTTCTCAACAGATTCAATTGATCCAGACTGCAGAGGGAGAACAACACTGTGCCCACGTGGATACAGGTGACTGGATTCTCAGAAAGGTAGCCCGTTTTAACTGGTCTCAGCCTAAATGGGAAGGCCCATATAAGGTGGCTGCTGTCACTTCTCACTGTGTTAAAATTTGGTTAACTGCAGAAAAGCTCAGTAACTGGATTCATAAGACACACTGTGTTAAAAGCTCTGACCCTTCTCTACGCACTCTACAGCAGGTACGAAAGGACTTGGCTGAGCTGAGCACATCTGAAGAGCTGAGCACATCCGAAGGGCTGAGCGTGTCTGGAGAGCTGGGTGCATCTAAGGAACTGTGTGAGCCATCTGTACACAGTGACACTGCAGCTCCACCTTCAACTGAGAGCTTCGATCGACCGGTTCCAAGACCCCGATACAACTTGAGGAGAAAATCAGAACAGACTTAAAATAACATTACATAAAAAGGGGACGAGGTGGTTAAAAAGCTCCGCGGTGGCAAGGCTCCGGGGGTGGATGAGATTCGCCCGGAGTTCCTTAGGGCTCTGGATGTTGTAGGGTTGTGTTGGCTTACGCGACTCTGCAATATCGCGTGGACATCGGGGGCAGTTCCCTTGGATTGGCAGACTGGGGTGGTGGTTCCCCTATTTAAAAAGGGGGACCGTAGGGTGTGTTCCAACTATAGGGGGATCACACTCTTAAGCCTCCCTGGTAAGGTCTATTCAGGGGTTCTGGAGAGGAGGGTCCGTCGGATAGTCGAACCTCGGATTCAGGAGGAGCAGTGTGGTTTTCGTCCTGGTCGTGGAACACTGGACCAGCTCTACACCCTCAGCAGGGTCCTGGAGGGTGCGTGGGAGTTTGCCCAACCAGTTTACATGTTTTGTGGACTTGGAGAAGGCATTCGACCGCGTCCCTCGGGGGGTTCTGTGGGGGGTACTCCGGGAGTATGGGGTACCAGGCCCTTTGATAAGGGCTGTTAGGTCCCTGTACGACCGGTGTCAGAGCTTGGTCCGCATTGCCGGCAGTAAGTCAGGCTCGTTTCCGGTGAGAGTTGGACTCCGCCAAGGTTGCCCTTTGTCACCGATTCTGTTCATAACTTTTATGGACAGAATTTCTAGGCGCAGCCAAGGTGTTGAGAGGATCCGTTTTGGTGACCTTAGAATCGCTTCTCTGTTTTTTGCAGATGATGTGGTCCTACTGGCTTCATCAGTTCGTGATTTACAACTTTCACTGGAGCGGTTTGCAGCCGAGTGTGATGCGGCCGGGATGAGGATCAGTTCCTCCAAATCCGAGGCCATGGTCTTGAGCCGGAAAAGGGTAGCATGCCCTCTCCGGGTCGGGGAGGAGGTCCTGCCCCAAGTGGAGGAGTTTAAGTATCTCGGGATCTTGTTCACGAATGAGGGAAAACTGGAGCGTGAGATCGATAGGCGGATAGGTGCAGCGTCCGCAGTGAAGCGGGCGCTGTACCGGTCTGTCGTGGTGAAGAGAGAGCTGAGTCAAAAGGCAAAGCTCTCAATTTACCGATCGATCTACGTTCCCACCCTCATCTATGGTCATGAGCTTTGGGTTATGACCGAAAGAACAAGATCTCGGATACAAGCGGCTGAAATGAGTTTTCTCCGCAGGGTGGCTGGACTCTCCCTTAGAGATAGGGTGAGAAGCTCAGTCATCCGGGAGGGACTCGGAGTAGAGCCGCTGCTTCTCCACATCGAGAGGAGCCAGTTGAGGTGGCTCGGGCATCTGGTTAGGATGCCTCCTGGACGCCTCCCTGGTGAGGTGTTCCGGGCACGTCCCACCGGGAGGAGACCCAGAGGAAGACCCAGGACGCGCTGGAGGGACTATGTTTCTCGGCTGGCCTGGGAACGCCTTGGGATTCCCCCGGAGGAGCTGCTCCAAGTGGCTGGGGAGAGGGAAGTCTGGGCCTCCCTACTTAGGCTGCTACCCCCGCGACCCGACCCCGGATAAGCGGAAGAAGATGGATGGATGGATGGATGGATGGATGGAAAAAGGGGATGTTGTTTGTTGTACATAATTGTTACAGGAAGAATGAATTTCCTAGCGGTGAGGTTAAGGATGGTAACCACTCTGGAAATTATCTTGATTACAGGGCTCACTCTGTGGGTTGCATCGACAGCTAAGACAGGCTCCCCTGAAGTTGTTCACGACAATGTCAACAGATCTTGTGATGAGGACCCTAACTTCTTGCTCAGCAGAGGGGAAGATGGAACAGAGGTTGCAGATGTTCAGATTCAGGTACACCCAGACTCTGACATTAGCAGATCAAAGAGATCCATGATAGTTAATTTCCTACAGTTTAACTTCACAGTTGGGGTGACTGCATCTGTTAAATTTGACCTTTGCTCTGTGATGTACTGTGGTGCGAGGCAGGAGTCATTTATTTGGGCAGTGAAGTATATTTGTGTGACTTATGGGCATGACATGAATTGCGGGGACTGGAATAATGTGTTGTGTAATTCAGGGCCTGCTGATTGGGGTTACAGACCAGAAAAAGCGAGAAGAGGGAAGTATCCGTTACAGGAACGCTTGTCAATCATACAAGATCATACTAAAAGCACCAGGTGTCTAGCACAAAATACATGTAATTCTTTGATTTTGACTTTAAAGAATCCTCAGAGGCAGGATAGTGACACTTATATACTGGGAGTTCATGTTTCTGGCAAAGATCCAACGAGTCCGTTCAGGATAAATGTGGTTCAGAGGGAGGAAAGTCAGATTGAATCAGATCAAGAGGTGTCTTATATGACAGATGTGACATATGAAGAAAAGTTGGCTCTGGAGACAGGTTTCACACAGCAAAATTACTGGATAGAGTATGTTGAAAATGCAGCAGAACAAGTGAAGTATAAGGATTGCGTTGTTTGTGCGAAGGCCAGGCCAGCGTTATTAATGATGACATCACCTCTTTCAAATGATTCATGTTTTCACTGCATGTTGGAACTACATATGAAGGAAAATCCCTCTGATAGTTGCAAAGGTTTGGAGAAATATTTTCCCATGGCCCCAAGAGATGCAATCCCACCTGTTTTCACTCCAGTGAGAAACTCTTACACTTGTCTGGTTAGGAAAATTCAGGGAGGTATATCTGTAGGTGATATTGATTCAAGTTGGTGTAAGTTGAATGTGGATGTTTCAGCTTGGACAAACATGACGAGATTATCTGTAGCACGTGCAGATGTTTACTGGTTTTGTGGTGGTAGAACTTTGAGAAATACGTTGTCTTCAAGATGGTCAGGAATCTGTACACTCGTTTCTTTAATTTCTCCAATTAAGATGGTGAATTTAACAGGACAGGATTTGGAAACTTTCAGGAGCAGTACACATGTTATTGGTGAGTTTGAGAGGAGAAAACGTGACTTTGATCTGTATGTAGATTCTCCAGCATATATTAACGCTATCGGAGTCCCGCAAGGAGTCCCGGATGAATACAAATTAGTTGATCCTATTGCAGCTGGTTTTGAGTCTATGATTCCAACTATTACTGTAAATAAAAACGTAGCCAGGATTAATTACATTCATTTTAATGTTCAGAGGCTGAATAATTTGACAAGAGATGCACTTGAGGGCGCACATCAGCAGCTAGCAGCAACATCACTGATGGCATATCAAACGAGATTAGCTGTGGACTTTCTTTTGGCTGAGAGAGGTGGTGTCTGTTCTATGTTTGGACAAGAGTGTTGTACTTTCATCCCAAATAACACAAGTCCAGATGGTTCATTTACAAGGGCTCTGGATGGTTTGAAATCACTGTCTGAGGAGCTAGCTGAAAGCTCTGGAGTTCAGAACCCTCTGAGTGAGTGGTTCATCTCTACTTTTGGAAGATGGAGAGCTGTTGTCGTCACAGCTGTGATTACAATATTCGCAGTTGTGGTTCTGCTCTACAGAGACAAGACCTGAGTGTCACCGAGAGCATCCTATACATGATCCAGCCTCATCGTCTCTCCCCTGAAACCCCACCGGCAGCAAAGAGAAGCAGAGGGAGCAAATAAAACAAAATGAAGTGAAGCAAGGAACAGAAAAAAGATGATACAAGCAACAATAAAACACTGGGGTAGATTTAAAATTAATTCAAGCTCATGTTATATTGGCTCGCTACCACCAGATGGCGCTGTAAAACACTAAAATCTCAAGGTGAGAGAGATTCATTCAATGGACTCATAAAAAGGACATTTGAAAAAATTGCATAATATATTAGGTAATAATGTGTATGAAGCTTATTCTTACAAGTTATTCAAAATAAATTCTCACAGCTAAAGTCTTAAAATGATCTAAAACCATGTTAAAAGGACAGAAATCTGCTAACATTTATATATCTAATTAGCGATTAATTACCGGTAGTTAACTGCAGTCATCATGTTGCTCAGTGGTCAGAAACAATGTTGAATTTTCTTTATATTATCAAAATATCATTTTTAGGTTGAACTGTTTTATTTACCATGAGCCGGGACAATAAAATGAATCAGTTTAGAAAATGTTATAATTATGTGATTTGTTTTTATAGAATAAAAAGTCAGCTGTTAAAAAAAAAAAAAGATGTTCACTTTGTCTAACAACAGATTGTTTCTTAAATCAGTTTTGATGTATCACACATTAAATGCCAAATAAACTCAATATAATTCACTGTGGAAGCAGGCAATGACTGACAGGTTGCACATGTGTATGTATATATGTATATGGCGCTGTTTTTGTAAGACTGTTTGAATGTTATTGTGTTAAAGAAAGAGAGTAAATATCATGAATAAATTTGACTTTAAACATAATCTAAGTTGAAGTGTTACATCATTTTCAGCCCCTTTTTGGCATCTGCATTTGGTAGCGGGTCAAAGTGGAAATGACCATCCAGAATAATGTAGTATTTTAATTCCACAGCAGAGAAAAAATTGTTGTTGGTATTGGTTTTGGGCCAAATAAGTTTTAACATATTTGCTAATTGGATATCGGCCAAAAATCCAATATTGTGCATCCCTAATATATATACCGATATATGTGTGGGTGTGTATGTGTGTGTAATTGTAAAGTTAAACACTCACAATAAAATGATAAAACAACATAAAATCTTTATATATTATTACAACACAAATATCGTTTGTTTAAAATAATACTGAACTTGGATCTGTTTAAATAAATGATTCATATTTAAATTATTGCTTTCTGCAGGATTTTTAAAAATGGTTTCTCAAAGGACATCTATAAATTGCTGTACAGTCAATGCTAGTCCCCTGATGCATGCTCAATAACCATGCTAGTCAATGCTAGTGTTAGCCTCAGCAGGCCTCGAGGCTTGCTGACAGAAGAGGACGGACCTGGATCCTCCTCGTAGTCTGCAGACTCATTAACAGCATTCTGCTGACTCATACTGAAACAAGCCAACGTCTCGCCGCTTCAGCGTGTGTGTAGCGCCGCATGGCGACACAGTCGTGGTGTGTCAGTGGTTTGTACCTCGCTCTCCAGAGTGTGAATCTCTCGGGGAAGCTCCACAGCGTGTCTGCTGAAGTAGTCCATGGTGATGGCGTTGTTCCAGTAGCTGAAGTTGTTCTCCTGACTCGTCAATTTCTTCTTCCTCCTCATGCAGAGCACGGTCAGCAGCACAGCTACAGGAGGAGAGCAAAAAAAGCAAGTTAGAGCTCAAATTTGATGCGGATCTGCTGGAAGCTGGCACGGTTTGGATAAAAGGACAAGAAAAACCCACTCTAAAACAGTCACACGTGTACCCAGGTTACAAACAAAATTCATAAAGGATGATTATCAAGAGCAAAGGAACTCGTTTCTTTGAACAGCTCAAACTGCACAGAGCTGGGTTTCGCGTCTGGTGCAACATCTGGTTTAAACTTAACACATTATCATTAAACTTGGATAAAACAAACTATATGATATTTAGTAATATAAATAAAACTATTGATGTTCCATTTCGAATTGAGGATTCAATGATTTGTAGAGTCAGTGAGGCAAAATTTTTGGGTGTTGTCAATGACGATAATCTATCATGGAAACAACATATAAATTCTGTTAAAACGAAATTATCTAAATCTATTGCAATATTTTATAGCGTTAGATATCTACTAAACGACAAAGCACTGTATTTGTTGTATAATACAATTATTGTGCCACATTTGATTTATTGAGTTAATGTTTGGGCAAAAGCGTGTAAATCAATCACAATGCCTATTTTTATTTTGCAGAAAAGAATTGTAAGAATTGTAACAAGAAAACATTACTGTCACCCATCAAGTGAATTATTTTATCAAATGAAATTGCTGAAGTTCTATAATTTGGTGGATTATAACATTTTGCTAGTTATGTACAGAGCTAAAAAAATACACTACCATCAAATATCCAAATGTATTTTGTGAAAAGATCAATCTGTTACAATCTCAAGGGGACAGATGTATTTGTAAAACCACAGTTTAGAACTAGTTTGAAGGGAAGAACTACAGTACCTTAATTCAAGGAGTATGATTACGGAATAACTTAAAGACAGATGTTAAGGAAGCCAAATCAATCCTTGTATTTAAGAAACTGGTTAAAAACGAATTGTTAAACAAATATAAATTAATGTATTTTAATGAGTAATATATGTGAATTGAGAATTGAATGTGTTATTTACTTATTTTGTTATTATAGAAAATTTTGTTTGAATTATTATTAGATAAATAAGGAGCAGATTTAATAAGATATTTTCTTCTCTGCTACCTTTCATTTTATATATTTTATATATTTTTTCCAATTACACATATGTTAAATGTTGTATCTCATTATTATAAAATGAATAAATGCAACAAAAAAAAAACATCTCAGTAAAAACTTCTCGTTATGAAGACGCTGAAGGGTTTCTGTCTGCTGTCAAAATGCATGCGAGGGTCATTTAAGAGGTCACTGTCACATCGGTGCAATGGTATGAGATGGCAAATGATCTACCGGGTACATGACCTTTAAAAATACCGGTAAGTTAATTAAAAGTAATTAAATTATACTGATGCTGCTTTTCCGCGGCATCTTCTTGCGTAGAGGTCGCCGGATACCCCTCCAGATGCGACATGGTCTTGAACCAGCAGCCTCAGGATAAAATTAATTAAAACTGAATAAAAAAATAACAAGTATGAACAGGAAACGGCAACAGATCCTGCATTTCGTCCTAAAATACGTCAGACTTTATGCAATGAAGCGCAGTTTTCAAATCTGGGACTACTTCTTTAATGTTTTGACAGAATTACTGAGAACGTCACTTACAGATGCAGGACACGAGCACAGTGATGGCCAGCACGATCCACACGATGTCCATCTTTTTCAAGCAGATGTCTCCTTGGGATGGCAAGCAGCTGACGGAGGAGCACGAGCTGTTCCCAGCTGGCTGGGGGTCGTTGGTCGTGGCCTGGACCTGCACGTTGGGCAGGTTCCCGCTGGCTGTGGAGAGCGTCTCTGAGCTGTTCCCCTGAGCAGACGACTCATCAGCTGAGCTGCTGTTGGGGAGCAGCCCTGCAGGAGCCGTTGTGTTCCCCTCTTGGTGTACCAACAGTGGGCTGTCCGTGGTGTTACCTTGAACAACCGGAGCCTCCTCGGTGGTGGCAGCTGTGTGGTTGATTGTTGAATTATCTGTTTGGATGTCTGGCTCGGTGGACAGGACTGAGTTGGGTGCAGTGGAAGTGACATTTTGTAATGGACTTGCAACTGGCGTGGCGGTGCCCTCCTTTGACTCTACCAGCAACTGAGCAGTGGGGGCCTCATTTCCAGCCTCCCTCAACGCGATGGTGTGGTGCACAGGCAGGTCTGGGGATCCTACAGCTTGCTCCCTGAGTTTCAGGCCTCGCGCAGAATCAGCTGAAGAAGAGGAGCGAGCAAATGTAAATGTATCCTCGTGGTTTGATTTAGGGTTGGTCATTCCAGCCAGGGGGTTTGGAGCCCCTCTTGCAGCAGACTCTACATCCACATTTGGCAAAACTGTGCCGGAAAATTTAGGTCTGCTGCTGGTCTGGTTAGTACCAAGTGGGTTTAGGACTTGGGGTCTGACAAACTTGTGAATGGGGTCTTGGTTTACAATACGAGACCTGGGCTCTTGGGGTTGAGTTGCATGGCTATCAGTGTGTGGGGTGACAGTGGTTGTGTCACGAATGGGTTGTGTGTGAAGGAGAGCAGCATCGGGAAAAATGATGTCTGAGGGTTGTGAGGCGTTGGGTGGCCATTCCCCACTGCTGGATTCTTCTTGATGCACTTTAGCTGAGGGAGGTTTGGTAGAAGAAAGGAGCATGCTGGGGCTGGCTGCCATGGAGACAGAGTCCTGGGATGTCTGGCTGTGGTACAGCTCCTGTGCTGACAACACCAATCCTACTGGAAGTGCTAAATATGCCAGAAAACCTGCAAAAAAATAAAGAACTGATAACTATTGGAACATAGGATTATAGAAATAGTTCAGAAGACGAGAACAACAAAATCTGTTCCAGCATGTCTGTAATACAGTGGTAAATGTGCTTTTTTGACCTTTGAATCCCTCAGCACAGGTTTGACAGAACTGATCAGCGTACCCTTCTGAGTCACCTTTGAGACCAGATACAAGGACACAATGATTTTTATTGTCATTCACATCACATGTGGTACATGAGGTGGAACGAAACTATGTACATAGGGTCCCAGTTACATCCAACAAAAATACATATTGTAAAGAAAATCATTAATAAGATCTGAGTCATGAACTAAGAATATACTACATTCACTAAAGTAAGAATACACTAAGCACTAATGGCACAAAACAATGCGCCAAAACAGCAGCACTAACATGAGTCTATGAGAGCAGATGAGGATGAATGAACACAGCAACATGAACTAAATCAGCAGCATGAGATCAGCATCATGGATAATCAGCAGCACATATCAACAACCAAGTGGCGATACAGTGATTTTCACAGTTCTTTTTTTTCTTAGTCATTTTCACAGTGATTTTTCCTAGTTAGAGATTCATGAGTCTAACAGCCTCAGGGTAGAAGCTGTTCCTCAGTCTAGTGGTTCTACATTTGATGCTCCTCAGCCTTCTACCTGAGCGGTTTGCAGCCGAGTGTGATACGGCCGGGATGAGGATCAGTTCCTCCAAATCCGAGGCCATGGTCTTGAGCCGGAAAAGGGTAGCATGCCCTCTCCGGGTCGGGGAGGAGGTCCTGCCCCAAGTGGAGGAGTTTAAGTATCTCGGGGTCTTGTTCACGAATGAGGGAAAACTGGAGCGTGAGATCGATAGGCGGATAGGTGCAGCATCCGCAGTGAAGCGGGCGCTGTACCGGTCTGTCGTGGTGAAGAGAGAGCTGAGTCAAAAGGCAAAGCTCTCAATTTACCGATCGATCTACGTTCCCACCCTCATCTATGGTCATGAGCTTTGGGTTGTGACCGAAAGAACAAGATCTCGGATACAAGCGGCTGAAATGAGTTTTCTCCGCAGGGTGTCTGGACTCTCCCTTAGAGATAGGGTGAGAAGCTCAGTCATCCGGGAGGGACTCGGAGTAGAGCCGCTGCTTCTCCACATCGAGAGGAGCCAGTTGAGGTGGCTCGGGCATCTGGTTAGGATGCCTCCTGGACGCCTCCCTGGTGAGGTGTTCCGGGCATGTCCCACCGGGAGGAGACCCAGAGGAAGACCCAGGACACGCTGGAGGGACTATGTTTCTCGGCTGGCCTGGGAACGCCTTGGGATTCCCCCAGAGGAGCTGCTCCAAGTGGCTGGGGAGAGGGAAGTCTGGGCCTCCCTACTTAGGCTGCTACCCCCGCGACCCGACCCCGGATAAGCGGAAGACAATGGATGGATGGAAGGTGGAGAGCTTCAGGTCTTTTTTTACAAGATATTCCAAGAAACAGGAGTGAAGTAGGAGAAGATCCTTTTACCTAGTTCAGTCCTCACTGAGGGAACACTGCAGGTAATCATGTCCTGAGAGTGCACGCTGTAGCTGCACTCACGCAGTGACATGTAGGAGGAGATGTATGAGGGCAGCAGACCAAGAAGTGATTTTTTTTTTTTTATATTTTTTGTTTATTGAAATTTTTCACATTTTTTCACATACATGAACATTACACACTGAACATCACTATATACATAACTTTTGCCTGGGTGTCTTTATTCTGATCAACTTTTGACTTATCTGGTATACAGTAGCTAGATTATTCCCTATTTGTTGTCACTGTCTCTCGCCTTTAAATATTGTCCATTTCTTCCATTTTTTGTCCATTTGTGTCTGTTGAAGTCTCAGTCGATATGTCAGTTTCTCCATAATGTAGATTTCTTCTATTATGCCAGTCCATTGTTCTTGGCTCGGGGTGTCAGTCTTTCCCCAGTTCCTCGTAATAGCTTTCTTACAGGCTATTAACATTATCTTGATCAGATACTTGTCTTTTCCCCTTATATTGGTACCTCGAAAATTGCACAGATATAGTACCCCACTACTCAAGGGAATATCATATCCCAAAATCTTATTTATCGTTTCATGCACATTTTCCCAAAATTGAACAATTTTAGAACAGTTCCAAAATATGTGTGCATGATCGGCATTCAAAGATCCACAATTTCTCCAGCACCCCCGATGGGTGTCACTACCTGTATATGCATTTTTGACTTTAGGTGTAATGAAAAATCGTATTAGATTTTTCCATGTGAATTCCCTCCATATCCGTGAATTGGTAGATGTCTGATGCATTTTCCACATGTCTAGCCAATCTTCATCTGAAATTATCACATTAAGTTCTGATTCCCATTTCTCTTTAATATACTTAGTTGAATGCTTATTCATCCTCAGTTTTTGATATAAAGTAGAGATGATTTTAATTTTTGTTCCACTTAATGAATTTATCACAATTTGCATCAAGCCATTCACTTCAACAGAGGGATCCCACCTGATTTCTGTTCTATAATAATCTCTTAACTGTAGATACCTGTAAAATTCGTGGTTATCTAAATTATACTTCTCCTTCAGTTTTTGAAAACTCTCAAGTTCCCCATCTTTCTGAAGAGTGTACCATCCTGTGACTCCCTTGTTGATCCATTGTTTAAACCCTTTATCATATATTGCTGGTTTGAAATCGCTATCATACGCTACCCACCTGAGCATTTTCATTTCGTTGTTAATCTTGTATTTTTTCAGTGTTTTAAACCATATATCCAATGTAAAGATTGTAATCGGATCCATATATTCCTTGATTTTCTCATATCTATCTTTGTCCCCGATAACGCTTTGAATTGGATATCCTCCAAATTCCTTCTCTATTTCTTTCCACTTGGCCATATAATCCGGTGTGCACCAGCATATAATATGTCTGAGTTGGGCTGCACAAAAGTACTCTCTTAAATTTGGTAAACCCATACCTCCTTTGTCCTTTGGCAGCTGAAGAGTTTCATATTTAACTCTAGGTTTTTTTCCGCCCCAAATGAATCTAGATATCATCTTGTCCCATGTCACAAATTGATTTTGAGGAATCTCTATTGGTAGTGCCTGGAACAAGTATAAAAGTTTTGCTTGCACATTCATTTTGATAGCTTCAATTCTTGAATTCAAATCTAGGGGTAAAGTAGTCCATCTATATATATCTTTTTGTATCTCCTGACTTATTTTATCATAATTTGCTTTATACAATGAAGATAACTCTTTAGTAATGTTAACCCCTAGATATTTAATCTCTTTCATATTCCATTTAATAGGCAATAATTCCTGTATTTCTTTTGTCGGACTATAATTAAATGTTAGAATTTGTGTTTTGGTTATATTTATTTTATATCCCGAAAGGGTACCGTACTTTCCAAAGAGATTCATCAGCTCTGGTATCGATTCATTTGGCTGTTCGAGGAAAGTTATTATATCGTCTGCAAAAAGCCCTATCTTGTGTTCTTCTCCCTTTATTGTAACTCCCTTAATTTTTTCTTCTTGCCGTATCGCTTGTGCCAGAGGCTCTATAAAGAGGGCAAACAATGTAGGTGATAAACTGCATCCCTGCCTGGTTGACCTTTGTATGTTGAATTTGTCAGTTAGACTTCCATTTATTTTAATCCTCGCTGTGGGGTATTGATATAATGTCTTTATACACTGTATTGATTTACTACTGAATCCAAATCGTTCTAGTGTTTTATATAGAAATTCCCAATTTACTAAATCAAATGCTTTTTCTGCGTCAACACTTACTAATACGGTACTTTGCTTTTTCTGCTGTGCTTGATCAACTATGTGTAGTACTCTTCTGATATTATCATGTGTTTGACGTCCTCTCATGAATCCTGTTTGGTCTTCCTCTATCAGATCTGTTATAAAGTTATTTAATCTATTAGCAATTATGGATGTGTATATTTTGTAGTCTACATTTAATACTGAGATTGGTCTATAATTTCCACAGTGTTCTTTATCTTTCCCTGGTTTTGGTATGACCGATATAATTGCGTCTCTCCAAGACGGAGGAATTTTATTGTTATTCAGTGTCCAATTGAATGAGGCTGTAAGTGTTGGTGTCAGTTCCTCTCTAAACATCTTATACCACTCTGCCGGGTATCCATCGCTGCCAGGTGACTTGTTATTTCTTAATGTATTTATTGCCTCTTTCACTTCCTCTATTGTGATTGCTGCTGTCAGTGTCTCATTTTGTAATTTGCCAATTGTTGGAAGATCTAATGCATTTAAAAATGTTCTCATTTCCTCTTCATGTGGGAATTCAGGCTGTGTATATAGTTTTTCATAAAACTCTCGGAAAATCTCCTCTATTTCTTCTGGATTATCCGTTAGTTCTCCTGTATATGGGTTTTTAATTTTATATATCGAATTGAGTGTTTGCTGCTTACGTATCCGTTTAGCTAACAGTTTAGCTGCCCTTGA
>JBBPBX010041527.1:10466-28827 GCA_038048925.1 Garcialebias charrua
GAGCCCTGGAGGAAAGCAAGCTCAGCCCTGATGGGCTTCAACCCACACTAACCCCCTCCCTCCATGGCAGTATAAGTTTATTTTGCATAAGCAGTCATCAAGGCTGCTCGTAGTTTCACGGGCACATTTAAAAACATCATGGAGTGCAGAGATCATCAAATGGTGGTACTGTACTTGGAGAGGGTGTGAAGACTTGTGTTGGCACCTACTGAAAGACTGTGAAGAGGAGACTCAAGGGCCAAATATTCAGTAAATATCTGCATGTAACACAACCGAAAATCTTTAAAGATAATATAAATAGGTCCGATGAATCGATTTTGTAAGTTTTTTTTGTTGTTGTTGTTGTTCAACGATTGCCTGTCAGTTAGGGTTAAACAGGCCCCTCATGAGACTTTATCAGCTGAACCTCTTATTAACCATTACAAATATGATCTTGCTGCATGATGGATCAGTGGTAGAGCTGCTGCCTCTCAGCAGGAGGGTTGTAGGATCACATTCTAGCACAGGACCTATCTGGGTATAGTTTGCATGTTTTTTCCATGCATGTATGGGTTTTCTCCAGGTACTCCAGTTTCCTCCCACAGACCAAAAATGTGCATGTTAGACTGGTGACTCTGTCTTTAGGTGAGAGAGTGAATGGTTGTTTGTCTTGTTTGTCTCTATGCGGCCCTGTGATGGACTGGAGACCTGTCCATCCATCCATACATACATTGTTGCATTCGGGCCCAAAAAATATGATCCGACCCAGCCCCAGCCCACAGTCATAATTTCCAAACCCCACCCAACCCGACAAATTAACAGTAATTACAGGTCCAAACTCGGAAAAAAACAGCATCTTAAATTAGTTGTTAACGATCAGAGACACGCAGCTGAATAAACATGGCAGAAGATTCTGAGCTCAGGTGTTTTTGTACTTTCATGGCCGTAAAAAAGTATTTAAACCCCGTTCCTGTCTGCATTCTTCTGAATTACTGAGACACGTGGACAGCTCTGACACAAGCGTCTGCTTTGGGATCTCACCTGTTTGGGTCATCGGCCGCGCGCATCCACTAAGTGCAGTGGCAGAATGAAAGTCCATTTGGGTGATGGATGGCTGCCTGGCAGTTCAGTCCCATCTGAAGCTTAAATGAACTTTTTACCTCTTCCAAAGCCAGTCAGCTCACAGTGAAATGGCCACGTGTGGCTGGTGTAAGTATGGCAGGCAATGTAATCATATAATTGGATTGCAGCGGATCCTGACCTAACTAAAGGCTCCAGTATAGTTTTGCGTACGGCCGCACGCCGGTCCGTACGCGCGTAATTTACGCAGGCAGTTAACTCCCATAGCTCAGCGTGAGGCTCCAGCGTTTTCGCACCAAATTCTTGACGTAATTTGAGCAGATGCAGGGCAGAGCGTTTACCTATGGGACAAATTGAGGTTGCTGATTGGTCATTTGCTGACACGCCTACTGAATTGATTGACAAGTCGGGTGGGAAAAAAAATGCGAGAGCCGGCAGCTTCTGCCGCAGCGGTGTTCTGTGTTTATATGTTAATAAAAAATTCTAAAAAATAAAATAAAAACATGTAGCACTGGTCCTGCTGCCCACACATCAGACCATTAAACCAGGAAATCTGCAGAACCTCGCGCAGCCACGTTGGACCCGAGTTTAATTCGCTTGTGACAAATTTGTTCATTTCCTCATCATTTCAGTTATGGAGTCAACATTTCTCATCATTTCAGTCATGGAGTCAACGAAGGAGGAAGCGATCACTTGACTTTTGGCAAAAAACAAACAAAAGAAAAGGCCAGATCAAGGATGAAGAAGGGGAATTTAATACATTTGTGTTGCATACAAAACCGTCCGGCGCCGGGCAGTTTATTGTGCGACAACGCGTTTGCGTTTGCGGTCGTAAAATTGAGCTTGGCGCGTACATGCCCTGCGGGGATACGCGTGTGCCTCTGCGTACGAACGGCATAGAGCGGCGTACGGCCAAATGCAGAGCTATACTGGGGCCTTAAAGGCCACAAACTGGCCCGGCCAGCCCATTAATCACATTATTATGGCCCAGCCCTTATCCAGATTGGTCCGGGCCGGGTTTCGGGTTTGGGTTAGAAATGCATTTAAATGAAAATCCTATTCATTTATTTCTTCGCTCAGAGAAGTTCTGAGCAAGCATCGATGATGGCTTCTGAAGGGTTTGGGGTGTTCAAAAGGATCCGAGCACAGAATTCCAGGAGCACGTCACCTTAGTATAAAATATTTAATTGAACACAAAGTTACAGTATGCTGATGATTCATGAAATCAGAATGCAGTCTGAGGAACAAAGTCAGAGCGAACCTGTCTGGTCATCCAGCCTGATGTTTGTTCAACCAAATGCTGTGTGCCATCGTGACTTACAGGTTTGTCATGCCCCACCCCCTCAGGAGCGGACCGAGTTGTGATTGGATTTCAAAACCTCTTGATGTTGAGTGACACCATGTTTCACCCACTTAGGAGCAGATCCTGTCTCCATGGTTACTTTGAAGGTCACAGACTAGCTGCACATTCCTTTAACTGATAACGGAGAATTTATGAGGTTGTTTTTACAACAGGGACCACATAGTATCACGCTTTCACTTTGGCTCTAATTGTCTACATTAAAAGCATTAACACACTATTATTTGGCGTCTAATCCTTAACTAATATTTCTGTGAACCTGAAAAACCAATCACTCAAACTGTATTAAGTAAAAAGTATATAAATGTTGTGATTCAGCTTTGTTTATGTTAATCAATGTGTGAGCATTGACAAACCCACGCTGCAGCCATGTGCTCTGCTCAGAGAACAAAGGAGTACTCTTCCCTCATGAGAATAGACAGTGGCTGTGTCTCAATTCAGGGGCTGCATCCTCATGAGTGCGCATTTGTCGGCCGCAGACGTCATTGCCCCGCGCGGAGGACTGTCCCAATTCGAAGACTCCTCCTCATGCGGCCGAGGAATGCGGCCTACTTCCTGCCGAAATCGAAGGATGCATCCGTACTAGTATTTGTTTGGTGATTAAACTGAAATGTGGAATTAGTTTATTGTTTGTACTAAGAGCTCATGTAACATAATATCAAGTCTGTTTTTGTGTTTAAAATTTTAAACAAAGCTGTACGTACATTTTCATGCAGTTGTTATGATTTACTTGGGTTGAGAAAGAACAAATCTGATTGCTGCATGAATTACCATGTAACTCTTAAGTGTTTTCAGATTTTTTTTATCCTGTAAAATTGTGTTTGATTTTGAAAAATATATATTTTACATTTACTGTTCTAAGTAGAGGACTGCATTTTTGTATGCTTAAAGTTATCTGTCAAACAAAACTTTTTTCCATTTTTTTGTTTTTGTTTGTTTGCTTTATCTTAGATATCTTCAGCTCTTGTTATCGCAACAATGAAAGTCGCTCCTTCAAGCTGCTGATTAGGAAATCTCCTGTTTGGGGTGGTACCACCTGCCTACAGATGGGCATGAGCGCTGATGCCCGACTTTTTTTCAGCCATGATGGAGTGCAGGTTTGTTGTTTTTTTCATTACTATGTCACTGTGTCATTGCAGTGAAACCCTATTTTTACTTCTGACAATTCTGTTAAAAATAAAAAATAAAATAAAGGCAAAAATTTGGAGTTCTTATAACTAAGACTCTGAATTTCACATGAAGGACAAGATACTTTTAGGTTTATTTACATGCAAAAAAAATCACCAAATGAGTCATGGATGAATAATGTTAGTAACTTTATGGAAAAGGGTGATTGACTGAATTATGAAAATGATGTTCATATACAGTACTAAAATATGAAGTACATACTCTGTTAAAACCATTAAAATCATAAGAGAAGAAAGGCCACGAAGATATAATAAATTAACAGCACATAGAAAGAAAATAAAACAAATGTGTTTTACTAATGAGTATCAGCTCTGAAGTAAATAGAAAATGTCATTATTAGGGACAAATCCATAGCCATAAAGTCAATAAATGGAGCAGTCTGTCTATTTAAAGTGATCTTTCACTGTTAGTCTGTGAGGGGTTCATTAGAGAAAGTGGTCCTTGGCAGGTCCTAGGTTTGAACCTTGACAGCAACTCACTGGAGACCTTCTTGGTTATCACAGCAGCCTATCAGAAACGCTTCAGTCCATCTCTGGTCTTGTGTCATTGACTGTTAGCTTTAGCAAGCATATCCAAAATGTCCTTTAGACCAACTGAACAATTAAAAATGGCTCCATTCCCTGGATGGAAGAGAGAACTCTGTCTCTGGGAGTCCAAAGTTTAGTTTAGTTTAACAAATGTGATATGATAATTTGTTGGCTTGCTGGAGCTCTGACTTGACTGCGAAGGTTGATAGTTTTTGCACTACGATTCCTGATCCAAAAACACATTCAAAGTTTTAACATAGATATTATATGTTTATATAATATCTATGAGTTTTAACTCATGTTAGCTTTAGCTTAGCTGCTTTTAGCTACTGTTGTGTAATTTTACTGTGAAGGACAGATTTAGTTACAACTAGTTATAGTTTCAGTAATTTTAGCTTTTTTACTACCGTTAGCTACCATTTTGCTCATTTTTAGCTTGAGCATGTTTGAATGGTTTTAGATTGCTTTGATCATTTAAGTTATTGTTTGCGGTTTTTAGCTATGGTTTTGCTTATTTTAGCATTAGCATTTCTTCCCCTGCTTTTAGCCACTGTTTTGATAAATTTAGGTTTAACACAATTTTTGTACTTTTACCATTTTGCTTATTTTTGCTGTAATTTTAGCTTCTATTTAGCTCTTTTTAGCTATCATATATCGTTAGCTGCTTTTAGCAACAACTTGCAACAGTTTAGCTAATTTTAGCTCTCACTTTGCTAGTTGTAGATTTAGCCTGTTCTGCTGTTTTTAGTTGTGTTAATTTTAGCTGCATCTCCTATGTTTGTTTTTGTGACTTTTAGCTCCTTTTGGCTTGTTCTGGTGAGTAAAAACACCCAGTTTATTTGTGTTTCTTTCTAACTGGATGTCAGGACATTATTCTGGTTCTGACCCGGCTTGGATCCATTTGAATGTTCCGTTTGCTCCCGTCCTGATGAGTGTTTGCTCTGATGGAAATCTGAAGTTAAGCTGTTGACATTGTTCATCTCCCCATTCGCCTGTTAGGGAAATCAGCCGATGTTTTTAAAGAGCCCTGTTGGTTTAGCTGCTCGTCACTTTTTAACAGGAACGTCAGCTGAAGACGACGGGTGAGCTTTGATCTAATTACAAAACTTAAATCACTTCATGTCCAGCAGATCATTAAAGAGTTTAAAGTCATAAATAATAAAATCAGAGGCTTAAATTTCATAAATCAGCCTCTCTAATAAATAAACAGCTATTTTTTAAACAGTTTTTAATAAACCAAGATTTTTATTCTATTTTAAAGTCCAGACACATTTTTAAATTTAATATTTAACAAAAATCTAACGTTTGAAGTTTTATTCAAACGATGAGTCAGCCTTTCTTCTGGGTTTTCCTTCAATTTCAGCAGCTGTCTTCCTTATTATTTTAGCTGTTTATACTACATCAAAACCTTCGGCTCATTCAGGCGACTGCTGCTGTGACATTTGGTTTATGTATCGTTTATACTTTTGATAATATTTAACTTTGAAATTTCTTCCTTAGGAAATTTTTCAATTTCTCCTGCTAATTTTAGCTTTTAGATCATTTTTGCTACAATTAATTGATAGCAGCTGTCTTGCTAATTTAAGCTTTAGTTATATTGCTACATTTAACAAATAATTTTTCTTTTTTCTTTTAGCTATATTAGCTGATAGCAACTAGCTTACTAATTAGAGCTTTTAGCTTCCATGTTAGTTATCGTTTGGCACATTTTAGCTTTAACATTTTATGCTTCTTTTAGGTATTCTTGTTTTGAGAATACTAATTTTAGCATCTGGTAATTTTTGGGAGGGCTAATGTTAGCTTTAGCACAAATCATGCCTTTTTAAAAATAGTTTAACAATTGAAACACATTTGATTACTTTTTAGCTACTGTATTTATAATAATGGTTTTAGTTTATATGGTTTTTAAATACTTTTTAAATATTTTAGCTACTGTTCTGATGCTTTTAGCTACTGCTCAGTTGCTTTTGATTACAGTCCTGTTGCTTTAGCTACTGTTCTGTTGCTTTTAGCTACTTTTCTGTTGTTTTAGCTACTGTCATGTTGCTTTTAGCTAAAGTTCTGTTGCTTTTAGCTACTGCTGTTTTAGCTACTGTCCTGTTGCTTTTAGCTACGGTTCTGTTGTTTTAGCTACGGTTCTGTTGTTTTAGCTACTGTCCTGTTGCTTTTAGCTACGGTTCTGTTGTTTTAGCTACTGTTCTGCTGTTTTAGCTACGGTTCTGTTGTTTTAGCTACTGTTCTGCTGTTTTAGCTACCGTCCTGTTGCTTATAGCTACCGTTCTGTTGCTTTTAGCTACCATTCTGCTGTTTTAGCTACTGTCCTGTTGCTTTTAGCTACTGTTCTGTTGCTTTTAGCTACCGTCCTGTTGCTTTTAGCTACAGTTCTGTTGCTTTTAGCTACAGTTCTGTTGCTTTTAACTACCGTTCTGTTGCTTTTAACTACCGTTCTGTTGCTTTTATTGCTTAGCTACCATCCTGTTGCTTTTAGCTACGGTTCTGTTGTTTTAGTTACTGTCCTGTTGCTTTTAGCTACGGTTCTGTTGTTTTAGCTACTGTTCTGCTGTTTTAGCTACGGTTCTGTTGTTTTAGCTACCGTCCTGTTGCTTTTAGCTACCGTCCTGTTGCTTTTAGCTACCGTCCTGTTGCTGTTAGCTACTGTTCTGTTGCTTTTAGCTACCGTTCTGTTGCTTTTAGCTACTGTTCTGTTGCTTTTAGCTACTGTCCTGTTGCGTTTAGCTACTGTCCTTAGCTACCGTCCAGTTGCTTTTAGCTACCGTCCTGTTGCTTTTAGCTACCGTTCTGTTGCTTTTAGCTACCGTTTTGTTGCTTTTAGCTACTGTTCTGTTGCTTTTAGCTACAGTTCTGTTGCTTTTAGCTACCGTTCTGTTGCTTTTAGCTACCGTTCTGTTGCTTTTAGCTACCGTTCTGTTGCTTTTAGCTACTGTTCTGTTGCTTTTAGCTACCGTTCTGTTGCTTTTAGCTACCGTCCTGTTGCTTTTAACTACCGTTCTGTTGCTTTTAGCTACCGTTCTGTTGCTTTTATTGCTTAGCTACCATCCTGTTGCTTTTAGCTACTGTTCTGTTGCTTTTAGCTACTGTTCTGCTGTTTTATCTACTGTCCTGTTGCTTTTAGCAACTGTTCTGTTGTTTTAGCTACTGTTCTGTTGCTTTTAGCTACTGTTCTGTTGCTTTTAACTACCGTTCTGTTGCTTTTAGCTACCGTTCTGTTGCTTTTATTGCTTAGCTACCATCCTGTTACTTTTAGCTACTGTTCTGTTGCTTTTAGCTACTGTTCTGCTGTTTCATCTACTGTCCTGTTGCTTTTAGCAACTGTTCTGTTGTTTTAGCTACTGTTCTGTTGCTTTTAGCTACTGTTCTGTTGCTTTTAGCTACAGTTCTGTTGCTTTTAGCTACCGTTCTGTTGCTTTTAGCTACCGTTCTGTTGCTTTTAGCTACTGTTCTGTTGCTTTTAGCTACTGTTCTGCTGTTTTAGCTACTGTCCTGTTGCGTTTAGCTACTGTCCTTAGCTACCGTCCTGTTGCTTTTAGCTACCGTTCTGTTGCTTTTAGCTACCGTTTTGTTGCTTTTAGCTACCGTTCTGTTGCTTTTAGCTACTGTTCTGTTGCTTTTAGCTACCGTCCTGTTGCTTTTAACTACCGTTCTGTTGCTTTTAGCTACCGTTCTGTTGCTTTTAGCTACCATTCTGTTGCTTTTAGCTACTGCTCTGTTGCTTCTAGCTACCGTTCTGTTGCTTTTAGCTACCGTCCTGTTGCTTTTAACTACCGTTCTGTTGCTTTTAGCTACCGTCCTGTTGCTTTTAACTACCGTTCTGTTGCTTTTAGCTACCGTTCTGTTGCTTTTATTGCTTAGCTACCATCCTGTTGCTTTTAGCTACTGTTCTGTTGCTTTTAGCTACTGTTTTGCTGTTTTATCTACTGTCCTGTTGCTTTTAGCTACCGTTCTGTTGCTTTTAGCTACCGTCCTGTTGCTTTTAGCTACCGTCCTGTTGCTTTTAGCTACCGTTCTGTTGCTTTTAGCTACCGTTCTGTGTTCTGTTGCTTTTAGCTACTGTTCTGCTGTTTTATCTACTGTCCTGTTGCTTTTAGCTACCGTTCTGTTGCTTTTAGCTACTGTCCTGTTGCGTTTAGCTACTGTCCTTAGCTACCGTCCAGTTGCTTTTAGCTACCGTCCTGTTGCTTTTAGCTACCGTTCTGTTGCTTTTAGCTACCGTTTTGTTGCTTTTAGCTACCGTTCTGTTGCTTTTAGCTACAGTTCTGTTGCTTTTAGCTACCGTTCTGTTGCTTTTAGCTACCGTTCTGTTGCTTTTAGCTACCGTTCTGTTGCTTTTAGCTACTGTTCTGTTGCTTTTAGCTACTGTTCTGTTGCTTTTAGCTACCGTTCTGTTGCTTTTAGCTACCGTCCTGTTGCTTTTAACTACCGTTCTGTTGCTTTTAGCTACCGTTCTGTTGCTTTTATTGCTTAGCTACCATCCTGTTGCTTTTAGCTACTGTTCTGTTGCTTTTAGCTACTGTTCTGCTGTTTTATCTACTGTCCTGTTGCTTTTAGCAACTGTTCTGTTGTTTTAGCTACTGTTCTGTTGCTTTTAGCTACTGTTCTGTTGCTTTTAACTACCGTTCTGTTGCTTTTAGCTACCGTTCTGTTGCTTTTAGCTACCGTTCTGTTGCTTTTAGCTACCGTTCTGTTGCTTTTAACTACCGTTCTGTTGCTTTTAGCTACCGTTCTGTTGCTTTTATTGCTTAGCTACCATCCTGTTGCTTTTAGCTACTGTTCTGTTGCTTTTAGCTACTGTTCTGCTGTTTCATCTACTGTCCTGTTGCTTTTAGCAACTGTTCTGTTGTTTTAGCTACTGTTCTGTTGCTTTTAGCTACTGTTCTGTTGCTTTTAGCTACAGTTCTGTTGCTTTTAGCTACCGTTCTGTTGCTTTTAGCTACCGTTCTGTTGCTTTTAGCTACTGTTCTGTTGCTTTTAGCTACTGTTCTGCTGTTTTAGCTACTGTCCTGTTGCGTTTAGCTACTGTCCTTAGCTACCGTCCTGTTGCTTTTAGCTACCGTTCTGTTGCTTTTAGCTACCGTTTTGTTGCTTTTAGCTACCGTTCTGTTGCTTTTAGCTACTGTTCTGTTGCTTTTAGCTACCGTCCTGTTGCTTTTAGCTACCGTTCTGTTGCTTTTAGCTACCGTTCTGTTGCTTTTAGCTACCATTCTGTTGCTTTTAGCTACTGTTCTGTTGCTTCTAGCTACCGTTCTGTTGCTTTTAGCTACCGTCCTGTTGCTTTTAACTACCGTTCTGTTGCTTTTAGCTACCGTCCTGTTGCTTTTAACTACCGTTCTGTTGCTTTTAGCTACCGTTCTGTTGCTTTTATTGCTTAGCTACCATCCTGTTGCTTTTAGCTACTGTTCTGTTGCTTTTAGCTACTGTTCTGCTGTTTTAGCTACCGTCCTGTTGCTTTTAGCTACCGTTCTGTTGCTTTTAGCTACCGTCCTGTTGCTTTTAGCTACCGTCCTGTTGCTTTTAGCTACCGTCCTGTTGCTTTTAGCTACCGTTCTGTTGCTTTTAGCTACTGTTCTGTTGCTTCTAGCTACCGTTCTGTTGCTTTTAGCTACTGTTCTGTTGCTTCTAGCTACCGTTCTGTTGCTTTTAGCTACCGTCCTGTTGCTTTTAACTACCGTTCTGTTGCTTTTAGCTACCGTCCTGTTGCTTTTAACTACCGTTCTGTTGCTTTTAGCTACCGTTCTGTTGCTTTTATTGCTTAGCTACCATCCTGTTGCTTTTAGCTACTGTTCTGTTGCTTTTAGCTACTGTTCTGCTGTTTTATCTACTGTCCTGTTGCTTTTAGCTACCGTTCTGTTGCTTTTAGCTACCGTCCTGTTGCTTTTAGCTACCGTCCTGTTGCTTTTAGCTACCGTCCTGTTGCTTTTAGCTACCGTTCTGTTGCTTTTAGCTACTGTTCTGCTGTTTTATCTACTGTCCTGTTGCTTTTAGCTACCGTTCTGTTGCTTTTAGCTACTGTCCTGTTGCTTTTAGCTACCGTCCTGTTGCTTTTAGCTACCGTTCTGCTGCTTTTAGCTACCGTTCTGTTGCTTTTAGCTACCGTCCTGTTGTTTTAGCTACTGTTCTGTTGCTTTTAGCTACTGTTCTGCTGTTTTATCTACTGTCCTGTTGCTTTTAGCTACCGTTCTGTTGCTTTTAGCTACCGTCCTGTTGTTTTAGCTACCGTTCTGTTGCTTTTAGCTACCGTCCTGTTGCTTTTAACTACTGTTCTGTTGCTTTTAGCTACCGTCCTGTTGTTTAGCTACCATCCTGTTGCTTTTAGCTACTGTTCTGTTGCTTTTAGCTACTATTCTGATGTTTTATCTACTGTCCTGTTGCTTTTAGCTACTGTCCTGTTGCGTTTAGCTACTGTCATGTTGTTTTTAGCTACTGTTCTGTTGCTTTTAGCTTGTAGGAGGTCAATCCATTGTCACTGATCATGTTTAGTCAGTCGATGGTTTTGGACAGAGATCGAGCTGACATGGATTTTGTTTTTTAGAGTCTGATAAAGATGGCGGACTCCTTCAGCGCCAACAGAACCTCTGCAGATCTGGGCTGCAGGTCTGAACCCGGGTACATGGTCAGCCTGGCTCTCATCAGCCTGTTCAGCATGGCGGTGGGTCAGCCGGTGAACTCCAGGCTGCTGTGGGTCACCTCCTCCGGCAGGTCCACGGACGTCCTGAACTGCAACCTGGCTCTGTTCCACAGCTTCTTGTACCTGGTGAGCGGCGTCCACCTCGTCTTCTTGTTCCTGCTCCACCGTCCGGCGCTCCTGAAGATCCTGCTGATCTACGCTCAGACCGGCGGTCCGATGAATCTGGCCTTCATCTGTGTGGAGCGCTACGTGGCCGTGCTCCACCCCACGCGTTACCCCCTGCTCAGGAAGTACCGGTGCAGGGAGGTCGGCGCCGTCCTGGTGTGGCTCTCCTCGCTGTCCATCGCCATGACGATGATCTTCGCCAAGGTCATCTCCCCCAACGCAGTGACCGTCGCTGAATATGTCCCCGTGGTCGTGATGCTGCTCATGACCAAACTGATGGTGTGGTGCAGCGTCAGGATGACCAAGGCCCTCAGGAAGTCCGGGCCGGGCCGGGACCAGCTCCACCCGGTGAAGAGGAAAGCCTTCAGAACCATCTTCACCACGATGGCCATCAACCTGCTGTGCTACATCCCGGTGACGGTGATGCAGAAGTTGGAGTTTCTGGATGAGCGCGTGTTTGAGTGCACGCTCACGCCCGTGTGTGTTCTGGTTCTGGCCGCTGCCAGCGTGGTCCACCCGGTGTTTTACCTGTCCACCATGGGGAAGCTGCCCACCTGCTGCAAGGGACACAGGAAGTCCACCTGACAGAGTCCAGGGAACCTTCAGGACGTTTCAGCCCAACACCACGAAGACCACAAAGAATGTAGATCTACAATACATAGATGACTCATGAACACAGTGGACAGGCTTTTTCTCATGGACTGTTTAGACTCGAAGAGACAACTCCTGGTAGCTCCTCCCACTGCGGCAGAAACAGCAACGATGCAGAGTGGGTGTTTTTCAGCTGATGATGGAGGAAGAGCTGGTCCTTCTGTTGTTAGCGAGGTAAAGCGTTGCTTCGTCACGGAGGCGTTTCAGACAGACGGTGAAGCAACGTGTCCGCCGGACGAGGAGGATTCCTCCTGGTCAGAAAGGATCGTCTCCTCCCAGGACGTCCCGATGCTGCTCAAGGTCAAGTCACGTCCTCTGGACAGATAAAAAAAAATTGTTGAAACGTTTCGTCTTTTATCCAGAGGACTTCTTCAGTCTGAGGAGCTGCAACAAACTCAGTCTTATAAACTGCACCTTCTCATGGTGGATCAACCAGGTTGTTATCGACATCCAGAACCAGCTATTCACATGATCAAGGAGGACCATCAGCCTAACGATGGATCATTAGCACCCTGATGGTTGTTTGCTATTCACAGAGGGCTGAGTGATAACCATCCATCATTAAACAGGGGCGGAGCCTCCGTGTTCTACTTCCGGCTCTGGACGAGGCAGCAGCATCTTTCCTCCGCTCCTTCCCTCCCCCGACTTTTCCTCACCCTGCGTGGCTTCTTGTTTTTCTGCAGCTCCTCAGTACAATACTCATATCTTGAACGCAAATTGACTATGGATTTAGTATTTTTTCTACAAGACGGCAGGGTCCTGGAGAACCAGCCTGCCCTTCGCAGACGCACCCTGAAGGATACGTCATGGATTCCTGGGGAGAGTGGAAGGTGATGTGTCTTTCAGTACTATCTGTGGAGGACGTGGAAGATTTGTACATCATTGGATTTATGATAGCAGGCGCTTTGCTTTGTGGCGTTTGTGGAGCACTGATCTATCGGAAAATGAGGAAGACTTCAGCGGCGATTAATGCCATGTCGAAGCTCCCGAGTCAAAGTGAGGGTGTGATCCGTGACCTCCATAAATCAGCTGCTTTACGAGCTAAACCGGAAGATGGATGCGATCTCTGAGAATTGCAGACCACCTGCAGGGCTTGGGACTCGTGGACGCTGTGGTCAACATCTGGAGGATGAGTCATAGCTCGGATCAGTGAAAAGTTCCCACAATTGGATCATATTGGATCAGATCGTCCAGCTGGACTCAAGGCTACAGAAATTACACTGTCTGCCTGAAGTGAAAAATATTTATGTTATCTCTATCTGACTCCCCAAACAGCCTTGGAAAGGCTGGATATCAAATTTCTCCTGAGACATGTGTTACTGAGGACACCAGCCTCCACCTATCACTACCACCCCCTCCCGGATAACTTTCTGTGAGCGCTATCGGAGATGCTGGCTGGTAACATCNACTTCCCACATTGGATCATATTGGATCAGATCGTCCAGCAGGACTCAAGGCTACAGAAATTACACTGTCTGCCTGAAGTGAAAAATATTTATGTTATCTCTATCTGACTCCCCAAACAGCCTTGGAAAGGCTGGATATCAAATTTCTCCTGAGACATGTGTTACTGAGGACACCAGCTGCGTCCACCTATCGCTACCCACCCCCTCCCCGGAGAACTTTCTGTGAGCGCTATCGGAGATGCCGGCTGGTAACATCACAGAACTGTTGCTATCTGAAAAATGGCTCATGGACAGAATCTCACTGCCTCGACCTCAAATGCATATGTGATTTGTCTTAACTATGCTTTCTGGTAGAGTTTTTTGATTTCTCATATAGTGCCTAAACAGGCAAGATGTGAAATATCTTTTTTGTGATACCACAACTTATCCTCATGTTATCTTCCCTTTTTTCATATCTAAAGGCCGAGGCAGACCTCCGCGCTGGCGCCAGCGCGACGCCCCGCTGTGTGAGCGCCGTGTGAACGCCGCTTGCACAAGACTTTGAACACTCGCGCGAACGCGCCAAGCTCCAATTTTACGACCGCGCACACTTGCGCGGTGTCTGATCATAAACTTCCCCGGCGCCGGACTGTTTTGTATGTTACACAAATGAATTAAATTCCTCTTCTTTATCGCTGATCGGGCCTTTTCTTTTGTTTTTTTGCCTAAAGTCGAGTAATGCTTCATCCTCCGTTCACTCCATGACTGAAATGAATGAATTCATGTCCTACCTGGCAGCGCAATGTTTTAAATATTTCCTGGTAGGCTGTGGGTTGCTGGAATAGCGCTCCCTGTTTTTATTTTTATTTTTTAGAAGTTTATACAGTATTAACACAAAAAGTGATAAAAGACCGCCGCGGGAGCAGCGGAGCGAACAGCTGCTCCTCTGGAGCAAAGCCAGCGCTTGTATCATGAGCTGTCAATCATTTCAGTAGGCGTGTCAGCAAGTGACCAATCAGCGACCTCAGTTTGTCCCCTCCAAGCGCAGCTGCTCACATTACAACAAGGATTTGGAGCGAGAACGCAAGCATTTAACGTGTTAAAGAAAGCAGAGCTCTGCCTGGTGAACGGGTGCGCACAGAATGTGCCGTAGTGTGGCGTATTGGGAGGACGCTCAGCCCCGGCCTTAAGATTGTGGTGGCGCCGTATGGCTGCGGCTTCGTGCACTCGGCCCATCTTGAGACGAATGTGCGTAATTCAATCATGTATTGTGCCCTGGTGCAATGGCAATGTCAATAAAGATATTCTGATTCTGAACTGTCCCCCTCTTACAACGCTGTTATTGCTAGTATCACTCAGCCCTCTGTGAATAGCAAACAACCATCAGGTGCTAATGATCCATCGTTAGGCTGATGGTCCTCCTTGATCATGTGATCAGTTAGTTCTGGATGTCAACAACAACCTGGTTGATCCAACATGAGAAGGTGCTATTTATAAGACTGAGCTGAATACAGCACCTCAGACTGAGGAAGTCCTTTGGATGAAAGATGAAATGTTTCAACAAGAAGAATCTGTTCAGAGGACCTGACTTAATTAGATCTCCCTCAAGTTCTTTTCTACATTTTGCAAGAACGGTTGGGGATGGATGGATGGATGGATGGATTTTTCTAACAGCCTTGGCCAGCAGCTCCTCAGCGGAGAAGGAATGACACTCACAAAGTTCTGACCAACCACACAAATCTTGACCCATAACCTGCAAGACAACAGTTCTTCCAGGCGGATGTGCACAGAACTGGTTCTTGGAGGCGGTGCAAGAAGAAAAACTCGTAGTTTTAGTGCACGAGACACGATCTCGTCACTTCTGGTGAACCAGCCGAAGACAGAGACAGCGCTGACATTTGAAAAGGTTTACACTGAAATGATCAAACAAGAAGTCTGTGAAGTAATAATCTTTTACAACAATGATCTGGTTTCCTGCGTGGTGTCAGTTCTTTCAACATAAAGTCCATTTTGTGCTTTTATTTTGTATTTTTTTTAGCTCCTGTCTTCCACAGCTGAAGGAAGTCGATCTGTTTTTACTTTTCGTTTTTACCTGACAGCTAAAGTCTGAAGCTGAACTGTTACGGTTAAAACAAGCAGAGCAAACCTGAAACTATCCAAACTGCTGCTAACATCTAAAACTAGCTAAAACCAACAGCAGCTAAAAGGTAAAAAAAAATTAAGCTGAAGTAGATTTCCAACAGCACCGAACCTTTTCAAGGATTTGAAGTGATCACAGTTTCCATGAGAAAAAAAAAATCATTAAATTAAAAAATAAAGTTGAATCATAGCCGTGATGTCCTGAACGAGCTGAACAATTTGACACCTGAATGGCTAAAAGCGCTGAAGTAGGTAAAGTTTTAAGTAGGCCTTCATTCACAATAAAAACCGGCTTGTTCAGGTTAAGTGTGTGGCCCCTGCGGCCCCTCAGGGACATTTAGTGTTGCAGGGGTCCCCTGAAGAAAAGTAGCCGAAGATGCTGACCAGAGGGAACATGGTGACGGCTCCGATCAGAGAGCCCAGCTGAACCACGGCTCCGCACCACACGAGGGCGCTGTGGCCTTCGTCTCTGAGGATGAGACCGATCATCACCTTCACGTAGGACAGGGAGAGGACGAAGACGATCCAGGACAGCACCTTGGGGACAGAGACGACACTCGTCAGCTTCCTTGGTCCTCAAAAAATCTGAAACATTTTTATTTTCTAACGCAGAGTCAGCGTTGGTGCCGCTCCTTTCCGTTTTTTATTTTCCCATTGTTTTATTTTTTACAGTCAAACTACTTCTGCAGACTTTGTGCTATTTCAGCTGTTAATACATCAAAACATTCGGCTCATTCAGCCGGTGGCTGATGTGACTTTTGGTTATTGTAACTTTTTACTTTTCTAAAAAATCAACTTTATTTACAAATGTTTTCCATAGAAGTTCATGAGATCTCGTCAATTCCTTCTAAATTATTCAGTTTTTGTCTTCTGCTTCTTTTAGCTATTATTTAGGTAAACTTGGCTTTAAACTAGCCTTATGCTACTTTTAGTTTTAAATGTATAGCTATCCTTTTGTTAAACTTAGCTTTTTGCAAGCCTTAAAGCTTAAGTCCATCCATCCATCCATCCATCCATCCATTTCTTCCGCTTATCCGGGGTCGGGTCGCGGGGGTAGCAGCCTAAGTAGGGAGGCCCAGACTTCCCTCTCCCCAGCCACTTGGAGCAGCTCCTCTGGGGGAATCCCAAGGCGTTCCCAGGCCAGCCGAGAAACATAGTCCCTCCAGCGTGTCCTGGGTCTTCCTCTGGGTCTCCTCCCGGTGGGACATGCCCGGAACACCTCACCAGGGAGGCGTCCAGGAGGCATCCTAACCAGATGCCCGAGCCACCTCAACTGGCTCCTCTCGATGTGGAGAAGCAGCGGCTCTACTCCGAGTCCCTCCCGGATGACTGAGCTTCTCACCCTATCTCTAAGGGAGAGTCCAGCCACCCTGCGGAGAAAACTCATTTCAGCCGCTTGTATCCGAGATCTTGTTCTTTCGGTCATAACCCAAAGCTCATGACCATAGATGAGGGTGGGAACGTAGATCGATCGGTAAATTGAGAGCTTTGCCTTTTGACTCAGCTCTCTCTTCACCACGACAGACCGGTACAGCGCCCGCTTCACTGCGGACGCTGCACCTATCCGCCTATCGATCTCACGCTCCAGTTTTCCCTCATTCGTGAACAAGATCCCGAGATACTTAAACTCCTCCACTTGGGGCAGGACCTCCTCCCCGACCCGGAGAGGGCACGCTACCCTTTTCCGGCTCAAGACCATGGCCTCGGATTTGGAGGAACTGATCCTCATCCCGGCCGCATCGCATTCAGCTGCAAACCGCTCCAGTGAAAGCTGTAGATCACGAGCTGATGAAGCCAATAGGACCACATCATCTGCAAAAAACAGAGAAGCGATTCTAAGGCCACCAAAACGGATCCTCTCAACACCTTGGCTGCGCCTAGAAATTCTGTCCATAAAAGTTATAAACAGAATCGGTGACAAAGGGCAACCTTGGCGGAGTCCAACTCTCACCGGAAACGAGCCTGACTTACTGCCGGCAATGCGGACCAAGCTCTGACACCGGTCGTACAGGGACCTAACAGCCCATATCAATGGGCCTGGTACCCCATACTCCCGGAGTACCCGCCACAGAACCCCCCGAGGGACGCGGTCGAATGCCTTTTCCAAGTCTACAAAGCACATGTAAACTGGTTGGGCAAACTCCCACGCACCCTCCAGGACCCTGTTGAGGGTGTAGAGCTGGTCTAGTGTTCCACGACCAGGACGAAAACCACACTGCTCCTCCTGAATCCGAGGTTCGACTATCCGACGGACCCTCCTCTCCAGAACCCCTGAATAGACCTTACCAGGGAGGCTTAAGAGTGTGATCCCTCTATAGTTGGAACACACCCTACGGTCCCCCTTTTTGAATAGGGGAACCACCACCCCAGTCTGCCAATCCAAGGGAACTGCCCCCGATGTCCACGCGATATTGCAGAGTCGCGTAAGCCAACACAACCCCACAACATCCAGAGCCCTAAGGAACTCAGGACGAATCTCATCCACCCCCGGAGCCTTGCCACCGCGGAGCTTTTTAACCACCTCGGCGACCTCCGCACCAGAGATTGGAGAGCCCGATCCAAAGTCCCCAGGCTCCGCTTCCTCAGTGGAAGACGTGCCAGTAGGATTGAGGAGGTCTTCGAAGTATTCCGCCCACCGACTCACAACATCCCGAGTTGAGGTCAACAGCACGCCATCCCCACCATAAATGGTGTTGGTCGCGTACCGCTTTCCCCCCCTGAGACGCCGGATGGTGGACCAGAATCGCCTCGAAGCCGTACGGAAGTCATTCTCCATGGCCTCTCCGAACTCCTCCCACGCCCGAGTTTTTGCCTCAGCAACCACCCGAGCCGCATGCCGCTTGGACTGCCGGTACCTATCTGCTGCTTCCGGGGTCCCACAGGCCAAAAAGGCCCAATAGGACTCCTTCTTCAGCTTGACAGCATCCCTCACCGCCGGTGTCCACCACCGGGTTCGAGGGTTGCCACCACGACAGGCACCAACAACCTTGCGGCCACAACTCCGATAAGCTGCCTCGACAATAGAGGCGCGAAACATGGCCCACTCGGGCTCAATGTCCCCCGCCTCCCTCGGAACGTGTTCAAAGCTCTCCCGGAGGTGGGAGTTAAAGCTCCGTCTTACGGGAGACTCTGCCAGACGTTCCCAGCAGACCCTCACAATACGTTTGGGTCTGCCAGGTCTGACCGGCATCCTCCCCCACCATCGGAGCCAACTCACCACCAGGTAGTGGTCAGTTGACAGCTC
>JBBPBX010041528.1:10657-28826 GCA_038048925.1 Garcialebias charrua
CAATGCCGACCACCTTCACTCTTTTGGGATCAAACACACAATCCTCCTCCATGCCGCTGGGCACAGATTTCATGCCACAGTTGGGGGGCACCCAGGCAGTGTTGTAGCCATTTGCGCTCCAGGTGTACTGCAAAGGGTGGTTGTCCTGGTCGATTCGCTTGACCCGACCAACACGAACACGCAGCTCAAAGATCGCGCGGTCGTTGGGGTTACTGTTCAGCGGATAGTGAGCGGCCTTTTTCTTGTCTCGGCTCACATACACGCCCTTTCCCAGCATGCCGCCCGTTGAAGGCTGAAAACCATTGGTAACGATGAGACGTGCACTGGCAACGCTGGTCCCATGGAACATGGTGTAGATGCCCTTGTTTTGAGGTGCCTGGGACGGTGCCAGGAGGACTCCAGGAAAACAAGCACCATCGTCAACTATCTCCCAGCCAGAGAACTGCACGGACATCCTGACCTGTCCAAGACAAAAAATAATGTGCAAGTTCACCAGAAAGGCCTTTTGATCTGTTCCAACAAAGTTCAGTCAGGTCATTTGGACAGGTTTTTTTGTTGTTGTTGTTGAGACATTTCATCCTTCATCCAAAGGACTTCATCAGTCCGATGAGTCACAAACAAACTCACTCCCACAAGCAGCACACTCCCATAGTGGACCAACCAGTTTGCTGGTGATCTCTGGGGCCTGGAGAGGGCAGGCCTCAGAAACTATCTTATCACCTTAATATTTGTTTAAAAAATAAATCACTGTAATACCACTTTAACTGGTGATGTGAGACTTATCTGTGCTGCTGATTATCCAAGCTGCTGATCTCATGCTGCTGATTATCTTATGCTGCTGTATTCATTCATACCCATCTGCTCACCACAAACTCATGTTCCGGCTGCTATTGTTAGGCTGTATTGTTTTACATTATAGTGTTTAGCATTTATCTTAGATCGTTTAGCATTCGTTTAGCGCATATCTTATATCTTAGATCCTTATACTGTACTGTTTCTTTTTATATACAGTACTGTATTTGCTATTTTGGGGTGTAACTATGGGTCCATGAGTACATCATTTTGTTCCATCTAGTATGTGATGTGAATGACGTAGAACCTTGAACTTGAACTCTTTAAATTATTTTAATCGGTACAGTATATCTTTTACTGTACTGTATTTTAAAGCTTCACATTCTAAATGTGTTAGACTGTTGTGTACAAAAGAAAAACTTGCCCTGCCCTTCATATGTTGTTGCTTCCTCGTTTTATTGGAATGATCTTGTCAGATTACATTTTCAAAACTTTTACGTTTGCATGTTAACTATTTAAAATAATAAATAATCGAAAGAGAAACATTAAGCTTTTTTTTGCAACGTTTGAAATAAATCAAACTTACCAACTTCGTAAAGCTATCTCTGATTCCGTCCTGAAAACTTTTGGTTTCGTTTTTTCCACACCGTGGTAAAGTTGTTTTTAAGTTGGAAGTTGGATATTCGAGCTCCGTGGCTTCAGGGGTGCGTTGCTCTCGTCAGTCCGCTTCATGGAGTCTGATTTCCCATGCTTAGTCTGCCCCTTCTCAGAGACGTCATGGTTCGCTCAGGGACCATCAACAAATTTTCGACCGCATTCACTCTTCAGAAACAAAAAATAATATATTTTACACGATTGACCCACCCGCACAAAACTTACATCAGACTACTCTCCAAGACCAGTTCTGCGAGTCACAGCTGTTTATTTATCATTTTTATGCATTTTGCAATTTTTAACAATTTAATTCATAAATCACTGTTTTTGCTCAATACCGTTCCGGTCGTTGGAGCCACCCACACAAAACTTACATCAAACTACTCTCCAAGACCAGGCCTATGAGGCACAGATTTTTATTTATCATTTTTATGCATTTTGTAATTTTTCACAATTTAATATGTCATAAATCACTGTTTTTGCTCAATACCGTTCAGGTCGTTTGAGCCACCCACACAAACTTACATCAAACTACTCTCCAAGACCAGGCCTATGAGGCACAGCTGTTTATTACAAAGTTACAAATATGAGTGTCAGAGGTTTTACTTAACAAATTGAGTAGGTCAGAAACAAAGACAAAAAAATCAAAAAATCAATTGTCTTCCTCCCTCATCTAAACCATCAAAAGACAGTAACAATATTTAATTTTTAACAATATTGAATACATTGCAGATATTGGGCTTTACTCGCACAGTTAACCTTTCCATTGTTCCTTCTTCGCTTTTTGAAAACTTTGCAAGTTATGTTCAAGCACAGAACATGAAACCATCTGTCGCAGTGGTCACACTGGATCTGTTAAAGTATATTTAAAAAAGTTAATATCATTATAATCCTTTGCTTTTACACATGCTACGGTGTTTACTAGTTTATTAAGTTCAATTAAGTGTATTTATTTAGCGCCAAGTCACAACAGAAGTTCCGTGGCGGCACGAACTGAAATATTCATTTGTCCAAAATAATAATTTAACACTATCTCATGACTGCTCAATACACTGTTTCAATTTAAGTCCATCGCAGAACCCTCATCTTGAGCAAGCACGAAGGCGACTGCTTGTTACACCTTTCAAATTTTACAAATACACACTGACTGCTCAGAAGGTCTCACCCAGTCTGTTATTGCAGGTCCAGACACAGGGGGTTTATGTGGAGCACACATGGCACAACAGCTGTGCTCATTAAACACTAGAAGAAAGACAACAAATTAATTTTAATTTACACATAATCTATGATGTACACATGAGGTGCATGTTAAGATACCTGGTGCATCAAGGATTTGAAAAGCAAGTTCTTTTCTGTCACTTTGGATGGCCTTTTTAGATGTTTCAAATTTAACATCAGGCATCCATGGAAAGGCTTGCATCCGTGCTTTTGCGATCTAAACAAAACGTTACTGTTATATACTATTTTTTCATCTTAATAATACAGCATATCTTTGCAATTACAAGAGAACATTTTTAATAGATTACATCTAGTTGAAGACCCTGAGGAGGGAAACGTGTCAGGAGACAGAGGGAGAAGAGGAAAGTGAAGAATGTAGGACTGAGGGTTGCAACTCTAAATGTGGGGACAATGACAGGCAAAGGTAGAGAGCTGGCTGACATGATGCAGAGAAGAAAGGTAGATGTTTTATGTGTCCAAGAGACCAAGTGGAAGGGCAGCAAGGCCCGCAGCATTGGAGCAGGGTTCAAACTGTTTTACCATGGTGTGGATAGAAAGAGAAATGGAGTAGGGGTGGTCCTGAAGGAGGAGTTGGCAAAGAATGTAGTAGAGGTGAAGAGAGTGTCAGATAGGGTGATGTGCCTGAAGGTAGAAGTAGAAGGTCTGATGCTAAACATAGTCAGTGGTTATGCTCCACAGGTTGGATGTGATGGGGAGGAGAAAGATAAATTTTGGAAAGATTTGGATGAAGTGATAGAGAGTATTCCCAGGGAGGAAAGAGTGGTGATTGGAGCAGACCTGAATGGACATGTTGGTGAAGGAAACAGAGGGGATGAGGAAGTGATGGGTAGGTTTGGTATCAAGGAAAGAAACCAGGAAGGACAGATGGTGGTGGATTTTGCCAAAAGAATGGAAATGGCTATAGTCAACACTAGGGTACTGTACTAGGGTACACGTGGGTGTACCGAACCATTTTGGTACGGCACGTTCGGTTCGGTCCACCTACGTACCGTTTCGGTTATTTTTTTCACTCATTGAACGTTAATATATGCGCCGCGGAACAAAATTTCCTGGGCGCGTTTCAGCACGGAGCTATTATCGCGCAGCACGCGCAGCTTTTAGCCGTTAGCTTCTCGCTGCGGTCTCCTGTTTGTTAACGTTATGGCTTTCTTGTTAAAAGACGAGTGCACATTCAAAGCTGTGTGGACGTTGTTTCATGAAGACTGGCTCTGCAGCAGCAACACGTCTAATGTGAACGCGCTTGAAACGACATCATCCGAACGTGAACGAAGAAAAAGCAGCTGTTACAAACAGCGCTAACAGCAGCTGCATTTAAACTACTTCATCAGGTAATTCAGAGCGGTCCAAAGCAATAACACAAACTGTAGGGGTTTTTAAATCTCTGAATCTAAGTCTGAATGTTGTTTTATGCGCAGGCTTTAAAGTTCTTGATCCTCGCTACGAACATCTATCACTCAAAAAGTTCATCATTTTATGAGAAAACTAAAACCGATATTGTCAACAAGCCCTGGAGCTGATTAAAGCCCTGCCCTGATGATGATGAGTGAGAGATTCAACCGTTCAAGAAGAGGTATTGTTCTTTTATTATTATTATTATTATCTAAATAATCTTTTTATTTAAAATCATCATCTTATTAACTTTTTTTTTAACCTCTTTGTGTTTTATTTCCAGTCTGGGACAGAGGTAGCTGCTCTCTTCTTCCACTTCAGGGACAGCCATCCACCAGAGATCACCTGCAGCTAAGAAGTGTGTGAAGACTGAATTGAACTCTGAACTTTTCCAGGACCTGTACCACCTGGGAGCAGTTCCAAGAAGAGGTTGTGAGTACAGTAATGAGGACAAATACAGCTACACTGTTGCTACTGGACAAAAACTTGATTAGTTAGATTGTAAACAGTCTGTTGCTGCTTATTGTTCTGGTTCTGACTGTTATTGTATTTATTAAGATTTTTATTATTTTTAATATAGTTCATTTATTGTAGAGTGCTGTTTATTTGAAATATCATCCAAATGGGTCACTTTTATGTATTACTACAATACAATACAAACATATTTTTGGCATATTTTCAAAATAAATATTTTGTAAGTCTTTATTTTGTCTTTCTTTGTTTTTTTTGTACCGAAAATAATCCGAACCGAACCCTCCTTGTAGTTGAACCGAAATGTGATTTTAGCGTACCGTTACACCCCTAGTCAACACCTATTTCCAAAAGAGGGAGGAACATAGAGTGACCTATAAGAGTGGAGGAAGGAGTACGCAGGTCGACTACATTCTGTGTAGAAGAGGAAACCTGAGGGAGATTGGAGACTGTAAGGTTGTGGCAGGGGAGAGTGTGGCCAGACAGCATTGGATGGTTGTGTGTAGAATGACTGTTGTTGTGAAGAAGAGAAAAAGAGTAAAATCAGAGAAGAAGACCAAATGATGGAAGCTAAAGAAGGAAGAATGTTGTGAGAAATTCAGAGACGAGCTGTTAAAGGCTCTGGGTGGTAAGAAAGAGCTAAGTGACTGGGCTACTACAGCAACAGTAATTAGAGAGACAGGTAGGAAGGTACTTGGTGTGTCATCTGGACAGAGAATGGATGATAAGGAAACCTGGTGGTGGAATAGTGAAGTGCAGGACGCCATTCAAAGAAAGAGATTAGCCAAGAAGAAATATGACAGTGAGAGGACTGAAGAGAGGAGACAGGAATATAAGGAGATGGGACATAGAGCAAAGAGGGAAGTAGCTAAGGCAAAGCAGAGGGTGTATGATGAGTTGTATGGGAGATTGGACACTAAAGAGGGCGAGAAGAACTTGTTCTTGGCAAGACAGAGGGATCAGGCTGGAAAGGATGTGCAGCAAGTTAGGCTAAGATGGTAATGGTAATGTTCTAACAAGTGAGGAGAGTGTGATGGGAAGATGGAAGGATTACTTTGAGGAGCTAATGAATGAAGAGATAGAAAGAGAAAGAAAAGTGGAGGTCATAGAAACTGTGGACCAAGAAGTGGGAAAGATTAGTGAGGGTGAAGTCCGAAAAGCTCTGAAAAGGATGAAGAAGGGGAAGGCAGTAATATATAATAATAATCATCATCATTTTATTTAAAAGCGCCTTTCAGGACACCCAAGGACACTTGACAAACCAACACAGTGTAATACAGAGCAAACATTATCAGCGACAAATTGAAATATAAAATACATAAAGGATATAAAATGGAAGATAAAAGTACATTTAGCAAAGTTAGTGATAAGCTAGTCTAAAGAGATGGGTTTTCAGGGCCGTCTTGAACAGAGAAAGGGAGGAGGTGTTTCGAAGGTCTGGCGGTAGGGCGTCAGTAGGACCTGATGGCATACCAGTGGAGGTTTAGAAATGTCTTTGAGAGGTGGCAGTGAGGTTTTTGACTCAAATATTTGCCGTACTTTTCGGCGTAAAAGTCGCTTCTGTGTATAAGCCGCTTTGTCCAATTATTGGGAATAATTTGAAAAAATCTATAAAAATTATAAATAAAAAGCTGTGCCTCATAGGCAGTGCTGGGCAGCGCTAATCCAAAAATTAGTTCCGCTATTTCTAAAGCACTAATTAATTTATTTAGGTCCGCAATTTCAAAAGCACTAATGTCTTATGAAAATTAGGGGAAGCTAATTCTAAACCGCTAATTAAATTCAACAATTGCTAGCCAACAAGTTATGCAATATTTGCACTAGACTGCCAACTAGCGGTGCATGAACTGTTATACACCTTTATCCTACCTCTTACGTCACAGCAGCAGCTTCCCATTAACTCCTCCTGACCCACCTGGATATTTACAGTCCTGGACAGAAGAAACATCACAGTTGGCAAAAAGAGCAACAAACATTAAAAAAAAAAACTTTACATGTATTAACAGCTGCACGTACAAATTATATTCTTCATTACACATGCACATACTTTGTATTTATTTTTTTAGATTATCCTATATCTGTTAAGCACCTTGGTCAATGCAAGGCATTGCAGGAAGGTGCTATACAAATAAAGTTTATTACATTATTAATTTATTATAACTTCAATTCAAAGACCACATCAACAGTACAGGTAAAATTAAAGTTAGAGATCAAGTTTTAAAGTGCACTTCCAAGTTGTATCCAAGTTTAATTCATATAAGAGTCAATTAAAGCTGCTATATGTAACTTTTCTAACAATATATTTTTAACATATTTCTTCACTCTGTCACTAGATTGATGTTAGAGAGGTAATCTCTGAAAAAAACTAAAAAAAAAAATTGTCCCCTTGCTTCTCCAGGTGGTAAATAAGCATTTCTAAAAAGAAAAAGTGACCCGCCATTTTCCAGCCAATAAAAACAAAGTTTGTAACCAGCCAATAAAAACCGAGCTTGAATTTGAATCAGCCAATAAAAACAGAGCTTGAATTTGAATTTCAACAGACCACAAGGGGGCAGAGCCATATATGGCTCTGAGGGGGAGGGATCAGAATGCTTTGCTTGTTGAAATTTTTTCTAAGTGCTGCAGTTCTACAGAAACTGCAGACTGAACCTTTAAGCTTAATTTACTGCAACATTGTTTCAAAAAACAAATAGTAATTTCTTTTTTGTTGCGCAACCGAAAAATAAATTAAACCAATTCCAAAATTCTATAGGCAGTCAACAGATTTAATGAAAAGTAACTAAAATGATCCTAAAAGGATGAAATTACAAAAATCAAAGGATTTATTTAATACTTTACGTACATATATTCTATTCGGCCACGAAATTAACAAAATGAGAATGATCTTTTAATCCCTAAGACCACTTTTAAATCTCAAATACACGGGCGTGTCGCAACCGCATTTCTACATAAAAGGAACCCAAATACATAAAACAAACGACTCACCGTCGAGTGGTGGACACAAAACACACAATACAATCCTCCGGCCGCGTTAATTTGGCTTGAAACAGCGGGGTTCTCTGCGGATTTATGAAGAGACCGAGCGCAAACAGCTAGCCATAAACGTTAGCACCCGAGTTCACCTCTGACCCGGAAGATGTCAAGATGGAATAGTCCATTTTTAGTAGGGGGATATAGAAATCGACCGGTTTTTGTATTGCGTTTTTAATGATCGTTTTCATCGTAGCTATAATTATTTTTATGTTAAATGTACATTAACAAGCATGAGCAATGTTAGTGATGTAGGTCAGTGTTTTTCAAGCTTTTCTGAGCCAAGGCACAGTGTTTTCATTGAAAAAAATCCCGAGGCACACCACCAACCAAAATTGTAAACATGATACTGTACACTGTATCCGCCTACCGGTAGATTAAATATATAGTCATTCTTTTCAAAGTGTCTTGAATAGGAATGAAATAACAAAAATGTATTTTTATCATATCTTATATTTCTTATTTCAAATTGCACTTAACATGTCTTCAAAAATACACCCGAACAGTAGGCTACCACAACAATGTGGTGTTTAATTTAAAGAGGTTGTAGAGGGGGGGGGGGCTTTTTTGATAATTTCCCAGGCACACCTGATGATCATTCGCTGCACACTAGTGTGCCTAGGCACAGTGGTTGAAAAACACTGATGTAGATGACTGGCCGGGGCGGACCGGGGCCCTTGCTGATTTGGGGCCCCAAGCAACGGCATAATTTATCTACATGGTAGATCCGCGTCTGTTCTCCCCTCTGCTCCCCCACCAACCCTCCCTCCTCTCTGCTCTTTACGGTGAGGGAGCAAGGGGGAAAAAGGTGAAACAAGCAGCTACGGAGCCAGCATAAGAGCCTCTAAATAATTCGTTTTTACTGATAGATAATTAGTTATTAGCGGTACTGCATTTGAAATAAAAATAGCACAAATCCGCTTATGAATTATAAAAGTTAGTCAAACCACAAAAACGCTGACAAATAATTTAGGTCCGCTGTAAGCGGATTAGCGCTTTAGCGCTCTCTAGCGGTCTGTGCCCACCACTGCTCATAGGTCTGTTCTTGGAGAGTAGTTTGATGTAAGTTTTGTGTGGGTGGCTCCAACGACCTGAACGGTATTGAGCACAAACAGTGATTTATGACATATTAAATTGTGAAAAATTACAAAATGCATAAAAATGATAAACAGCTGTGCCTCATAGGCCTGTTCTTGGAGAGTAGTTTGATGTAAGTCTTGTGTGGGTGGCTCCAACGACCTGAACGGTATTGAGAAAAAACAGTGATTTATGAATTAATAAATTGTTAAAAATTACAAAATGCATAAAAATTATAAATAAAAAGCTGTGCCTCATAGGTCTTGTCTTGGAGAGTAGTTTAAAGTAAGATTTGTGTGGGTGGCTCAAACGACCTGAACGGTATTGAGCAAAAACAGTGATTTTTGACATATTAAATTGTTGAAAATTACTAAATGCATAAAAATGATAAATAAACAGCTGTGTCTCATAGGCCTGGTCTTGGAGAGTAGTTTGATGTAAGTTTTGTGTGGGTGGCTCCAACGACCTGAACGGTATTGAGCAAAAACATAGATTTATGAAATATTAAATTATCATAAATTACAAAATGCATAAAATGATAAATAAACAGCTGTGCCTCATAGGACTGGTCTTGAAGAGTAGTTTGATGTAAGTTTTGTGCGGGTGGCTCCAACGACCTGAACAGTATTGAGCAAAAACACAGATTTATGAAATATTAAAGTATCAAAAATTACAAAATGCATAAAAATTATAAATAAAAAGCTGTGCCTCATAGGCTTGGTCTTGGAGAGTAGTTTGATGTAAGATTTGTGCGGGTGGTTCAAAAGACCTGAACGGTATTGAGCAAAAACAGTGATTTATGAATTAATAAATTGTTAAAAATTACAAAATGCATAAAAATGATAAATAAAAAGCTGTGCCTCATAGGCCTGGTCTTGGAGAGTAGTTTGATGTAAGTTTTGTGCGGGTGGCTTCAACGACCTAAACGGTATTGAACAAAAACAAAGATTTTTGAAATATTAAATTGTCAAAAATTACAAAATGCATAAAAATGATGAATAAACAAAGCTGTGCCTCATAGGCCTGTTCTTGGAGAGTAGTTTGATGTAAGTTTTGTGTGGGTGGCTCCAACGACCTGAACGGTATTGAGCAAAAACACAGATTTATGACATATTAAATTATCAAAATTACAAAATGCATAAAAATGATAAATAAACAGCTGTGACTCATAGGCCTGCTCTCGGAGAGTAGTTTGATGTAAGTTTTGTGTGGGTGGCTCCAACGACCGGAACGGTATTGAGCAAAAACAGTGATTTATGAATTAATAAATTTATAAAAATTACAAAATGCATAAAAATGATAAATAAAAAACTGTGCCTCATAGGCCTAGTCTTGGAGAGTAGTTTGATGTAAGTTTTGTGCGGGAGGCTCAAAAGATCTGAACGGTATTGAGCAAAAACAGTGATTTTTTTACATATTAAATTGTTAAAAATTACAAAATGCATAAAAATGATAAATAAACAGCTGTGCCTCATATAGGCATGGTCTTGGAGAGTAGTTTGATGTAAGTTTTGTGTGGGTGGTTCAAAAGACCTGAACGTATTGAGCAAAAACAGTGATTTATGACATATTAAATTGTGGAAAATTACAAAATGCATAAAAATTGAGAAATAAACAGCTGTGACTCGCAGAACTAGTCTTGGAGAGTAGTCTGATGTAAGTTTTGTGCGGGTGGGTCAATCGTGTAAAATATATTATTTTTTGTTTCTGAAGAGTGAATGCGGTCGAAAATTTGTTGACGGTCCCTAAGCGAACCATTACGTCTCTGAGAAGGGGCAGACTAAGCGCGGCTGCCCGAAATCAGACTCCATGAAGCGGACTGACGAGAGCAACGCACCCCTGAAGCCACGGAGCTCGAATATCCAACTTCCAACTTAAAACCAACTTTACCACGCGATTCTGTCACGTGACCTAATGTTAGGTGGTTGGTTCTGCACGAAAAACGAATACAGTACTTTCATTTCCTAACTCGCAGCTTTCATTTCGAACATTATATTTTCATGATCCTTAATTCATTTACTACACTTTAACCAGGATGATCTTGATCTGTTAACGGAATAAATACACTAACATTGATAATAATGCATCACGGCCGAAATAGCTCAGTTGGGAGAGCGTTAGACTGAAGATCTAAAGGTCCCTGGTTCGATCCCGGGTTTCGGCAGCAAATAATAATTATTATTTTTGAGTGTGGACAGTAATGCGAACACATTAAATTGTGACTCCCCCCCACCCCCCTGCATTGTGGCACTCAGAATTATTGTCTGAGTGTCAAGGTGATGCCCAACATATTTACTTTCACAAGCAGAGCATTATGGCTGGCCTTAACGCTCCACTTTATTAGAATTTGCTTTGGGTTTGTTTAAGATGTAATGGACACAGGGATGAAAAAACAAAGAAGAAAACAAAACTATAAAAGTGAGAGAAGGGTTAAAAGGGAAAGAAGGAGATAGGAATAGAGGAGATAGAGATGTTTAAGGAGAACACAAATCGATATCTTTGAAGTCTGCCTCTAGACCTGCGGAAAGAAAAAAGACAAAACCGAGAAACCACAACAACAAACAACATAGCAGGTCGCTTTTGTAAATGAGCCCTCGAGGCTCAATGAGATTTACCTGACTAAATAAAGGTTGAATGAACATATACTGTACAGTATTTGAAACTTATAACATCATTAGAAAGTATTTTATATGGTACATGCCATGGTGATACAAGATGTATTTATTGGCCACCACAACCCAACTGAGTGTGTATCAGACAAACACCTGAATCTAAACACCTGTGTGAGCATGCTTGTCATTATAAGATTCATCCATAAGAATGTTCAATACAGTAGTGGATGTGGGGACCCACAGACCCGCCCCACAGGACGGCAACACAGGGAGGACCGGAGCCACAGTGGCCCGCAAGCCCGGAGTCCCCTAACAGGGACAACCACAACCACACCTCCCCAGAGAGAAGCAGAGGGAAGCCCCGGGCGACCTCCAGCAACCACAATGCAGAGACCCCAAGAGGCTGCAGCGACGAGCCCACAGGCCCTGAATAGATCCGGCCATGGACACTGAGCCCCAAGTCCCGAGGTCATTCCACTCCAACAGAGACAGAGCCAGGGCACCCTGGTGGCAGGCAGCCACCAGGGCGGGCCGGCACACACCCAATCACCCAGCCAAGATGCCAAGAGCCATCAATGCACTGGCGGCAGGGGGGAGGGGGGCACCAGAAATGGCGCAATAGGGGGAAGTAGACCCACCTTAAATGGGGGCCCCAGATTGATCCAAGAGAGGGGACCACCCAAAACCCAACCCAAGACGTAAACAGACCACACAGACTGTCACGAATGCAGACAGCCCAATAGAGCCTCTGTCAGGTTGTCCATGCGCCCCCCACCCGACAGCGACTGCAAGCCAGCCTCAGGCCGGGAGCCAGAGCAGCAGGGAGCAGCAGCTGGGGGAAGCCGGCCCAGCACACACCAATGTTGCGTTCCAGTAACCTCGTATTGTGGGGATTTCCAAGGTCCCAGTGGTGGATTTAAACCGGAACGCCCGCTCCAGTGGGGAACTCCCACTCGTGAAGTGGGGGAATTTTTTCTGCCCCCAGTTTATCCCAGTGACGATTTCAAAATGGCGGCTACTCGCGTACTTAGTAAGTAAACTCCTTAACTTTTACTAAAATAACAGTTGTAAAATGTTGTTTGTGTTTTTTAATCACACACACAGCTTAAGCGTATGCTTGTGAACACAGATCACATTAAAAACCTGTGTTTAGCTGCATGGCATGCGGTGTACGGCTGTTTTTGTCGTTGTTTGGATCACAACAGTTCTGTAGGCCAGCGGCAGCGACTTTCATTCGCCACATTTTATTATTTAGCACATTAAAAAAGTAACTATTAGTTATGAATTTTATTTTAAAATATATTTTTTTACCCTTGTTTTCTTTGGCGCTGTGGCTTATTTTTGTTAGGCAACCCAGAACTAAACACACATTGTTTGTTGAACTGACTATAAATTAGCACTAAACTGTGGTAAAAAATATATATATTTGGTTTCCAAAGATCCGTGTTTAGAAACATTCTATAACCCTGTATGTTATTTCTGTGTTAGGACGTGTATATTTGTGTAGTAACTGTGTGTGTGTTTGTTTTTAGTCTACCTCGACCAGTACAACAACATGTTTGTTGATGAGCAGAGAACAACAACATTTTCTGGCAGCCTGTATCGCAGTGCAGGGGATTTGTCCAGTTTGTACATTGATGCAAACCTCACTATGAAAGTTAAGCTTATCCAACCTGCACAGGACAGCACAGCTGGTAAGATTTAGTAGAAATAAGTTTTAATGCAAACCAAACCAATTACTGTACAGTATAATGAATTTAACAATACAGTGTATCCTTTAAAATGTTTTTTTCAGAGAACTGTGATGACTGTAAACTGTGAAGACAACCGGCAGAGGGGCAATAAAGTTACAATTCTACCACAAAATGGACGAACTCATGGGAGCCCAGCATGACATTTCCTACCCAGTCGTTGGCACAGCTAGTTACTGTGCGGCGGCCAGAAGCATTAGGTAGGAGCACCAACACTCCATTTGAAACGCCAGACTCGGACGCAGAAAACTTACAGCCAAAAACTCTGTTGCCACAAGGAAGATCCACCACTCACAAGTGAAGAAGGTCTAGTGAGGTTTTGGAGTTCTTCCGCCAGTCAGAGGAAAACAGTCAACGGCGAGATCAAGACATGATGGAGCGTGTGTTTAAATGGTTACTGTTGCACAGAGGGACTGAGAGAGAAACGCAATTTCAATCCTGTGTATGTCCTGTACATATTGCAGTTTTGATAATAAAGTTGACTTTGACTTGACTTGTTTATTTTGCTCAGGTTCGGCCCAGTAAAAACGGTTGGTTTTCAGTGCCTTTGATTGTATGAATTTTGAAATGCTGTTCTGTTGCACATTTTGTAATTAAAACTGAAACTTTCAGACAACTGAGATTTGTTTTCAGTATGAACTATTTGCTTGCAAAGGTTAAAATAGAAACTATTTTGTATAAACTAGTTTAATAGTATTGAAACTATTTTGCATTACTAGCTACAGAGCAAATCGTGTAACATTTTATTACCGTACGTACAATACACAAAAGGTACGTTTCCCTAAAATTTTGCTATGTTCACATTACTAATTTATTTTTGGAAATGTGCACGTGCAGTTCTGACAGATACTTAAAGCACTATGAGCTAATAATATTTATTTAATTGTTGCAACCCATCGGTTAAACTTTTGCCACAACTCAAAGACAAAATGCTGTATTTAAAGAAAAATGTTTATTAAGCTTCATTATAGCAGTCTTTTAAGTACATTTGGCCCACGTCCCAAGTTGTGGAGGATGCAGGCAGCCACTATGATCTTCACCACCACATCAGTTCTGGTATTCTGCACGTCACGAAGCCGTCTCCACCTGCACTTCAAACATCCGAAGGCTTGCTCCACAATCACCCTTCCACGGCTGATTTCAGCGTTACGTTGCTTGTCTGCTTCACTTAGAGCACCATTGTTCTTCAGGATGGATGGGTTTTCTGGCAGCATGGTAGGGTCCAAGACAACTCTGCAATGGGAAAACAGTGTTTATTTCAGACAGACATAAAGTTAATAATGAGCTGCAATTCTCTGTCATTTTTTCATCATTTGACTTCTTGTTTATGTGAAAAATACACATTTCAGACTAGCCTGGCCCTCGCCTTCCTGCACAGCTCCGCTCAATTCTCATTTCCCTTCACTTCACAGTCTGGGACTTCCCCCATCCACAAGGATTTCTCCGGTAGATTTTTGTTCGGACCAATCAGAGAACAGAAGGCGGAGTTTTGAACGACGTCGACTGACGTCGTCATTCAAAATGGCTGCCGCCACGAAGGAATTTTCAATAAAACAAGGTAAAAAACTATTATTTCTCTGCTGAGAAAAATATATTTCTTAGCTGACGTTATATCAGAAGTGTTCCTGAGCAATCAGAGAGCAGAAGGCGGAGTTTTGAACGATGTCGACTGACGTCGTCATTCAAAATGGCTGCCGCCACGAAGGAATTTTCATCAAAACAAGGTAAAAAACTATTATTTCTCTGCTGATAAAAAATATATTTCTTAGCTGACGTTATATCAGAAGTGTTCCTGAGCTTAACAGTTCCTAAATCAATTCACGAAATGGTCAAATCTGCTGGATTTAAATAGTTTCGGTTTGACATTTTCCAAACAGCCTCGGGTGCGCTACGAAAATAAATGATAAAAAATCGAATTTTATCTCAAATGTTTTATCTAGGCCAACAGTCAGTAAATTAGAGCCATATAATTACACACTGGTGGCAGAAAAAATATCCACCGAGTGGTTTCTGAGCAATTTATCTGATAGCCTGGACCTCACCAGGCTAAACTAACAAAACTCAGCCTTCTGTTCTCTGATTGGTCCGTTCAAAAATCTCCAGGAGAAATCGTTTTCAATGGGAGGAATGCCAGACCCTAGTCTGAAGCGAAGTGAAGGACAGGGTGTGGTTTTAACCAGGCTAATTTCAGACAGCTACTTTCAGGAAACTGTTGGAATCTGGAGAATAGTTGAATCTCTTGGAATCCTGGAAAAAAACCAATGCAGATATGTTCCTGTCTTTGATTTATACATCTACCTTATAATGTTTTTCTAGTCTTTGATACTTTGTTTTAAAAGAAAAAATATATATATAAATATATATTTCTCTCTTGTATTTATTGTCTATTGTTTAAGGAAATTCTACCATTGCTGTTAATCATTCTTTAGTTTGTAGCAGGTCACTTTTTTAAATGAGTCCACGAGGCTCAATGACATTTACCTGACTAAATAAAGGTTGATTGTAAAAAAACAACAACAGTACTGTAGTGTCAGGCTACAAACCAAAACTTTCTGATGGTGTTATATATCATAAAATCAATCACCTTTATTTTACCAGGTAAAGCCCGTTCGAGATCTCTTTTACAAGGGTGACCTGGTCAAGTGGTCAGCAGGGTTAGCAACCGGTGTTAGCAACTTATTTATTTAGCAAAATAAAGCAACCACTGTACAGTTTCTTCAACATATCGTAAACCCCCTACATGTTTTGCTGTGCAGTGAGCGAAGACGTTTTTTTTTTTAGCTGTAAAGCCAGTTTTTCTTTTTCCCAACGAGAAAAATATATATTAAATCTATTACCTTCGGCGTTCATCTTTCTTCTTTGACATGTTCTGTGTCAGGAGTGCATATCTGGTTGTCTGGAGTGCATATATGTTTAGTAATTTATTATATTCCGAAACGGCAACAAAAACAAAGCGTGCGTCCATCTTGTTTTTACCACTGGGGTAACCGGAACGTGTTTTCAAGTGGTAGATGGGGAGATGACGTCACTGCCACTTCGTACGTAGTTCCCAAAATACGAGGTAACTGGAACGCAGCACAAGGACCAGACACCCAGAGCCCCACACCACAGGCTTGGAGAAGCCCCAGCCTGCCACCTACGCACCCCCCCCACACACACACACATACACACACACACATAGAATAGAATAGAATATATCTTTATTGGCATATTTGCACCGAGGTACAAAACCGTGCTATTGGCGCGCGCACCATCCTAAGAGGGACGTACGTACGGAAAGCCGCAGCAATAATTAAATTGCGCCGCCAGACAATCAGATATGGAAAAAAAGGAACATACAGTCGGATAATCATTGGTATTCAAAAAAGAATCTATCACATTTTGTCTTAGGACATTCTATGATAAAGTCAAAAAAACTCTACCAGCTCAGCACGGATAAAGACAAAAGACATGTTGCATTTTGGTGGCATAGCAGGGAGATAGTCTGTGAGTAATCATTTCAGATAAGCACAGTCTGCAGATGGGCTCAGCTCGGCTCCATCTGAATGCACACAGAGACCTCTGGGGGGGGGGAGCGACAGTTTTCCAACAGCTTCAGACTCCAGGAGAAGTTTTGCAGTCAGCCTTTTTTCAAGGTTGCTTGAGATCCCAACTAAGTGGCCTACCCCCGCCCCCGACCTCAAATGTCAAACAGAGAATGTGGATGTAAGTAAAAAAATTAAAACAGGAAGACCCAACTCTTCCCTCCTCCCACTCCAATAATAATAATAATATTTTTTTCATTTACCCTTTATTTATCCAGGTAGTCTCATTGAGCCACGATAACTCATTTTCAAGAGAGACCTGTTTAGGGAGCAGATGGTGGGGGTTAAGGGCCTTTCTCAGGGGCCCAGAGTGGGGCAAATGAGGGTGGAGGCAGGTGTGGGTGTTTCACCTTTTTCCACCCACATTTTTTTATGTTGTCGGTACCGTATCAAATGTAGAACCACTAGACTGAGGAACAGCTTCTACCCTGAGGCTGTTAGACTCATGAATAAATAAATAATAAGAATGATCACTGTGAAATATCACATCATGCTGATGCTGATCTGTTTTCTTGTTGCTGTGTTCATCTGTGACCATCTGCTCATAAAGACTCATGTTCGTGCTGCTGTTTGTAATGATGTTTTTCTATTACTCTAGGGCAGGGGTCACCAACATGGTGCCCGCGGGCACCCGGGTGCCCCCAAGGACCATTTGAGGTGCCCTCAGACCTGTTCTAAAAATAGCACAACTCACTATTAAGCTGCATTTAAATTTTCATTTTATTCAGTTGTTGTTCTTTTTATGTATTTATATATATTTTATAATGTCTATCTTAAGAACCTAAATTCAACCAAAAATAAAATGTAAGGGGGGAAATACTATTATAATAAATAAAATTATTTTGATAGGAATGGAGAAAATTACTCGGGTTACATAAGGTTTATTTCTAGAGCGCTTATCACAGATATAAAATCACAAAGCGCTGTACATTAAAATCAATGCTAAAAGTATACACAGAATAAAAACTACTGTACAAATATCAATCAATAAAAAAATACAATAAAATCAGGACATAAAAGCCTGAGCAAATAAAAGCGTTTTCAGTTAAATAAAACACAAACTTCAAAGGCACTGATTTTTTAAAAACTATATTTAATATTGAATAATTATTAGATACATTAATTAAAGCATTACCATTCAGTGCTCTGCAGACGACTTAAATCGGCTTCCACCACTTCAGACACCACTTCACCCTCCTCAGAATGATCACTTCCTGAACAAGAAGGCTCAAATAAATAGGGTTCCTGACCTAAATTAAAACCTACTGCTTCTTGTTCATCGCTAGAACTGTTCTCCTTGCCAAACTGAGGACAAATCACTCAGATCTACACTATAATTGCTAAATTCGTCATCGGATTCTATAGCCTCTGCCATTGTTGTTTGCTAGGTAAATTTGTGAAGATTCTGGACGCTACGTCACAGATCACGTGTGCGGAAATTCCCGGATTTCCCGTGCCGAAATACGGCGGGAAATTTAAACTCATTTTGAGAGGAATTTTCATTGTTTTTGCAAAAACGAACATAGTTCAATGTTTATATATATATATATAATATATATATATATATATA